>ML277948.1:515-38282 GCA_005239495.1 Nicotiana undulata
TGTGAGGATGCCTGATGGGCAGAGTGATTGTGAGGACGCCTGATGGGTAGAGTGATTGTGAGGATGCCTGATGGGCAATGGTTACGATAAAGGATTTTGGCCCGATGGGCAGTTTTATGAAAGATTTTACTGAGGTTTCAAACTATGATTTACTTCTTTTTCACACTAGTTTTACTGAGAGTTTTACTGAGATATATTGAAATTACACTTGTTTCGAAGGTTTTTCTGAAAACTGATTTCGAGCTCACCATTTGATGAATGTCACGTGGTGACTTGGTGTTTTACTGGTTTGTGGAATTGTGTACATGTTCTGTGTGTTTATATTACTCATACTGTGATTTATTTTCATTACTACTGAGTTGGCGTACTCATAACGACTCCCTGTACCTCTGTGCACATATCCAGGTACTAGCTCGTAGCAGTAGCTGACGCAGTTGATAGCAGCGTTTCACAGGATTTCGAGGTAGCTGTCCAGCGTCCACAGCTTCTCCATTTCCCTTCCTTATTTAGTCTTAGCATTTGATTCAGAGACATATATTATAGTTTTAGCAGAGTTAGTTTATTTATTCTTAGATGCTCATGACTATTGACTCCAGTTCTTGGGAGGTTGTTTAGGTTAATATGGGAACGCTAATACTTAATTATATTAAATATGATATGGTTGTTTGCTTATTAATTAATTGTGAACTATTATAATTGAACAAAAGCGCAGTAAGGTGATGGTTGGCTAGCCTAGTTCCACGATAGGCGCCATCACGACCTGTTAGGATTTGGGGTCGTGACAAATACAATCCCAAGCTCAAACACTTTTGAACAAAATCATACTTTTAGAGAACCCAATCATTTATTAAGCACAAAATCATGAAATAGACTTCACACACAACCACAAATTGAAAACAATTTCAATGATTCGTCCGAGAATATCAATCGGGCCTTTCATCGAACACATAGTAAGCATACATAATAACTACTATTTGAACAAGTACATGGGTACTCAGACTTCCCCATTTTTACAGCAAATAAATAAGCTTACACTCTCAATCAACCTTACCCAGAAATCAACACATAATTTGAACATTTTCCAAACCGTTTCTGACAAAAGAAAATAACCCATTTGAAAACGATGATGCAATAGAATATAAAGGATAGAAGGAGAAGAAGATGATGCAATAGAATATAAAGATCCCAAAGATTAAGCCTTCATACCTTGATGCTTGCACTTAGGAGTGAAAATGAGGGAGTTTCAAAGTTGGGAGAGTGAGGAAGAAACCAGTCGTTCAGTTTTAGGGCCTCAAAAGATTTTTGGAATTTTTGGCAAGTGTTAAGCAAAACCCAGTATAAGTGCCTTAGAGGTTGCAATTTCCACTGAGAGTTAAAATTGCGAACAATGAAAAGTCAGCAATTTTTGCAATTGCGACTGCTTCTTCGATTTTGTGATGGGCTTCAGTTTGCGAATGCGAACATATGTTCGCAAATGGGAACACTAAGGGCTGGTCTGCAGTTGTGTTTAGCTACTGGTTTGGTCTGTACAAACCACTCCAACCTGCTCAAATAAACTCCAAAAATTTAAAAACTTGATAGATCTGTCAAAAATAATATACTATGCTATTCTAAAAACGAATTTTTTTAAAATGACTTAAAATTTTGAAAACGATTAGTTGCCTCCCAACAAGCGTCATATTTAACGTCGTGGCACTACATGAATCTACTTTATCACTTTTATCGCCACTTGAATGATATGAATTGGGAACCTAACTTGGAATCAAGTTTGTGACCATGAGCGGCAGGGGTGGTAAGTAGATGATCAAGCCAAACTTTAATTTCTTCATTTTGCATTTCTTGGCTTTCATGTGCGGAGTATTATTTTTCCTTCTTGTACTTTCAAATTGCAAGATGTATGGCTCTTGCTTCTCCTATACGCAATCCCTCATTAACTCGTGTAGTGAAGTTCCCATATCGCCACACAATTCCAATGTCGAGAAATGCTTGGAATGTGGCAATAACTTCCCAACTTGCAAATTTTTCCGAATTTTGACATTATCTTTTTCCCTCAAACTAGAGTCAAATTCAACCATCTTCTCAACAACGCTTGTTGACTCTAATTGTATTTGTTTTTCTTGGCATCACCAACAAGTATGAAGTCGGTTGGTGGATATTGAATTCTTGATTCCTCAAAATAAAGCTCACTTTTTTCCTCGAAGTTGGACTCTTCTTGACTTCTTTCCACACTCCCAAGTTGATCGGCATAGTGAGCCCCAACCAATATTTCCATTTGATCTTCCAAAGTGCGGATATTCTCATCATTTAGAGTCAAAACGTGTTTCAAGTACTCGACTGCCAAGTTGTGCTTATCCTCATTTTCAAGAATGGCCGCCAACTTGAACATCATCCTCTCATTTTGAGCATTTGAGAGTTCTTCTTGGTTTTGATCAAGTGCGAAGGAAGGAGTTTTGGCTTTCAAATTTTAAGAAGATTATTGGCTATCATTCACTTCCGAGGCTTTTTGGACCTCTAAAGCTTCAAGCGTTTCTTCCATTTGTGAGTTCAACCTTTCAAGTGCCAAATAATTTTGGAGACTATTTTCCAAAAGATCCTCCAAGGCACTTTGCTCTTTGTCTCCTCCTTCAAGTAGGCATTCTATCATGAACTTGAACTCTTTGTTTTGACCATGCTCAACTTCTTCCACTTCCATATCCCTATCAAAAAAAGTAAAATCGTCATAGTGGGGGATCGGGAAGGGAAGGACAAATAAGCATAATTATCCCAATGGCCATTTTGACTACCACACTTATCACAAATACTCCACTCATGGGTTTGAGATAGTGCGCACAATCCTCCCTCGGGAGAATTTAAACAATTTTGCCACGAGTGTGGTCCTCCCAAATAAGGACAAAGGTCATCAAAGTATGAACAACTACCACCCATCCAATTTTCATTATATGATGCCATTTTTTTTTCAAAACTTAGAAAATAAACAAGAAACAAACTAGAAGAAAAACAAATATAAGAAAGTAATTACAAAAATATTCACAAGTTTGGACCAAAGCACTTACGCTTATTTTTCAAACAACCTAAATCAAATATGTTCCCTAGCAACGGCGCCAATTTTGATGACGTCCAAACCCACTACTAAAATGTAAATGGACAAGGCCGTATGCAATATAATTTACCCAACTATGAGTCGGGGTCGAATCCCATAGAGAACAATATGTAGGCGATTAGGCGTGTAAGAGAATTATCACTTAATATGCTAAGCCACACACTTAAAAGGTGTTTGAGACAATATTTATGTCTACACGCAAAAATATAATCTAACCTAGAAAGCAAGTAAAATGATCAATGGATACAAGAATGGATGCATTGGGAATTACACTTAAGTAACGATCATATGTATTTACAAATATGAGTGAGTTTATGTTAATTAGCCTCGAGTAATAATTTTATATTAGATTCTTCCGAAAGCTAACAAGATTTCCTAATTGAATTATCCCTAAAGCAATTAAGAGATTATGCACACCCGAATATGACTACAAGTAGTTCAATCCTATCCCTAGGTAGAATCTATAAAGTGAGGGTTATTGCCTCAAATTCTTGTTAATTAATCTTCCCCAATCCCAGATTATCTTTTCCAAAATCGATTCGAAGTTAATGGGTGAGTCCTAGGGTTAGCTAATCCCTCTGGAAACATTAAATAACAAGAATAATTAAAGAAATAATAACTCACTTCAAAATAAATAAAAATCGTTCAATACATAAGCACAACAAGATATTTAATTAACACTTTAAATATGAATATTCCCATAAATAAGATTTTAAATGTTGGAAAAAATACTACACACTTAGATATTCTATACAAAGTAAGGAAATGAAGAAACGAGCATAAATGAGTTAGAAATTCTCAACCAAAAGCTTTAAATCTTCAAGACCCAAGTGTGTGTGCAAGAACCTTATCTCCAAAACTTGTCTTCTCTAATCTAGGAACTAAAGAATAAGCCAAAGATATGCCAAAGATCTTTTACAAATGAGCTAGATCGTGTATTAAAGAGTTTGGGATGAAGACAATGTGAAATGATAGAAGTGCCCAGATATGAAGCACGACATTCGCAATTGCGAACGCTGACATCACTATTGAACCTCACATTTGCGATCTCGATGTTCGTAATTGTGAGCTAGGCACCGTGCACTTGGTTTTGCATTTGTGATGAAGGTCTTCGCATTTGAGAATGTTGTCTGTCTGGTTTGACTTCGCATTTGGGACCCTCATTTTGCATTTGCGAACATTGACCGGAATTGGGAAGGTTGAGGAAATTTGGCCAGTTTTTGTTTGGATTTTGTATTTCATCTTTACTTGCAATTTCCTTGATTTTTTACCTGATTTAACTGCATATCATCTCTATATGCCGAACATTGACTAAGCATAGCATTTAAGAAATTGTACACATACACACACATATGTTTCTTCCTGTGCTTTATAACTTGATTCATATTTGTTTTGTACTTGTTAAAAAGGTGAAGCTGTATAGGTTGTAACTAGCATCATTTATAATTCGTGCTTCTTTTACTGTCACGACCCGAAATTCCACCTTTATGCCGTGATGGCGCCTAACGTTGCACCCGCTAGACAAGCCAACGTGTTATCCGAATTGATTTATTAACAAGTGAAGGTAATAAACACTGCCTAGATAATTGTGAAAAAAAATGCGGAAGCTTAACAAAATCTAAATAACAGTAACCAATAACGAAGAATTCCCTTTAGGTACAAACCCCAGGAATGGAGTCACAATCTCACGAACCAGTCTAAGATTTAGCTAAAGACAACAGTTTGAAATAAAATGATATATCTGTCTGGAAATACATAGATGACAGAATGAAAGATAGACAGTGACGCCGAGATCCACGAACTCCTGCAGAACTACCTCGGTCTCGTCTGAAATGGACTGAAGGATACTCCCTCTAACGATGTCCACCGGGTCCGGCTGCGTAATCTGCACGACATAAAGAAGTGCAGGTGTAGCATCAGTACAACCGACCCCATGTACTGAGTAAGTGCCGAGCCTAACCTCGGCGAAGTAGTGACGAGGCTAGACACGACAACAACAATTTACCTGTACGGTTCTATAATATCTACCAAAGAAAATGGCAAGAAATAAGCCGTTAAGCATGGTAATACGGGGACAAGTAATGAGGTAACAAGTGAGAAGAGACTATGAATAACTGGACAAACAATAATTCAAAAGAATCATGTCAACAGGACATAATAACTCAAACAAGAATGTACACGACATCACCCTTCGTGCTTTTACTCTCGTCCTCACAATGCATTGTATAAATGAAAGCAATATAAATAATGGCACGACATCACCCTTCGTGCTTTTACTCTCGTCCTCACAATGCATTGTATAAATGAAAGCAATATAAATAATGGCACGACATCACCCGTCGTGCTTTTACTCTCGTCCTCACAATGCAATGTATAAATGAAAGCAATATAAATAATGGCACGACATCACCCTTCGTGCTTTTACTCTCGTCCTCACAATCCAATGTATAAATGAAAGCAATGTAAAATATGGCACGACATCACCCTTCGTGCTTTTACTCTCTTCCTCACCATCCAATGTATAAATGAAAGCAATGTAAAACATGGCACGACATCACCCTTCGTGCTTTTACTCTCTTCCTCACCATGCAATGTATGAAATGAATGAGATGAATACGCGACATCACCCTTCGTGCTTTACACTCTTCCTCACCCAAATCAAAAACAAATGACAACTTGGAAAGGAATTTAACAACATGGAATACAATTCAAAACCACCGATCAAGGGGAAAACATCAACCAATATAATAACAATGCCTGGCAAAGGACCCAGCTATAACCAATCTCTTACAAGTATATAACGTAATGAATTGAGTCCTCGACTGAAATATCTTATCAGAAGTACTTAACGGATAATCCAAGCAATTCAACAACTTTCCAAAGGAAACTACTCCAAAACACAATAAACATCGGAATAATAACAGGTAATTCACCAAATTAGACTCACGGGAATGCTTGACAAACAATGCATAGGTACCTGTCACCTCACCTATACATTGAAATTGATAATACAAGTAGCACATATGACTCAACACCTATTCCCTCACTAAAGTTAGGCCAAACACTTACCTCGGCTCAAAAAATGCAAATCAAGCCTCTAGCACTGCTTTCCCTCTCGAATCCAACTCCGAAATGATAGCGTCTAAGCATAATCGACTCAATAATATTAATAATGACTCAATAATTAAATACCAAAGTCTAATTATACATTTCCCATCATTATTCCAAAAATACCAAAATTCGACCCTGGGCCCGCTTAGTCCAAACTCGAGGTTCGGACCAAATGTAACGACCCGATCGGTCGTTTTGCGTATTAGGATCCTGTTCCCTTAAATGAAACCTTCCATAGCGGCTATTCGTGCTTTATGACTTGCGGGGACGGGTGGTTCGGGATTCGAGAATGGTTTGAGTGATTTTGGGAACACCTGCTTCTTTAAGGTTGGCCTATTTGGCCAAGTTTGACTTCGATAAGCATTTTGAGCAAACGACCTCGGAATCGAGTTCTGACAGTGTCAGTAGCTCCGTATGATGATTTCGGGCTTGAGCGTATGTTCGGAATGGGTTTTTGATGACCTGAGAGCGTTTCGGCGCCCGATGTAGAAATAAGGATTTCCTTAAATTTGAAATTTGGTTTGGAACGTGATTTTATGTTATCGAGGTCCGAATGTAATTCTGAAATCGGGAATAGTTCCGTCTGGTCAATTATGACTTGTGTGCAAAATTTGAAGTCATTCCGAGTTGTATAGGTCGGTTCGGCGCGTCGTTATAGAATTCAAGAAAAGCTAAGTTCTTAAGTTATAAATTCAGGGGGTTTGGAGGGTGATTTTGAGTTTTAGCGTTGTTTTGAGCGTTTCGTGGGCTGGAGCAAGTCCGTATAATGATTTGAGACTTGTTTCTATATTTGGACGGGGGATCGGGTGGGCCCAGGTGCCTCCCAGACCCCGCACGAGGCCAAAAACTAGCTAAAAACACAGCTGGTGCAGCTGTAGCTGGTGTGACCGCAAGTGCGGTTACCCAGCCGCAGGTGCGGGACCGCTCCTGCGGTCACAGCCTCGCAGGTGCGCAACTTCCGCAGGAGCGGAACCGCAGGTTCGGCCCCCAACTCCGCAGGTGCGAACCCAGCTCCCCCGGCCATTTTCCGCAGGTGCGGCCATTTCCTCGCAGGTGCGGTCCCAGGGTCGCAGGTGTGGAAACCCCTGTAGGCAGCCTGCATTTAAATGTCAAAACTCGGGTTTTCTTCATTTACATTCATTCCAACCTCCATTGAAGGGTTCTAAGTGCTTGAGAAAACCATTCCTCGACCCACTTCCAGTAGAGGTAAGTAATTTCACTCTATTTTACTAGTTTAATTCATGAATTGTCAAGGGAATTAACTGCTAAATCTTAGAAAAAATCTTCAGGTGCTACAACTAGGTTCTATGCTATTTCGGCCAGATAAGATGCAATGGCCTTAGACGCCGTGATCACAAGTATTATCTCAGTTTGTGGTAGAGAGGCTTCAGTATTGTTTGATCCAGGATCCACTTATTCATATGTTTCAGCCCTATTTTCTCCTTTTCTGGATGTTTCTCGTGAGTCTTTGGGTTCTCCTATATATGTGTCCACTTCTGTGGGCGATTCTGTAGTGGTAGACCGGGTCTATCGGTCTTGTGTGATCACATTTTGTGGGCTCGAGACCAGAGCTGACCTTTCATTGCTCGACATGGTTGATTTTGAGGTCATTTTAGGCATGTATTGGTTGTCCCCTTATCATGCCCTGCTTGATTGCCATTCAAAGATAATTACTCTAGCCATGCCCGAGTCGCCTAGGCTGGAATGGAGGGGTTCTTCAGTTAGTGCAGCTAGCCGGGTTATTTCATTCATGAGGGCTTGACACATGGTCGAGAAAGGTTGTCTGGCCTATCTTGCTTATGTGCGGGACACCACCGCCGAGTCCCCGACTATTGATTCCGTGCCTGTTGTTCGAGAGTTTGCCGATGTATTTCCTTCAGATTTTTCAGGCATGCCTCCTGATCGAGGTATTGATTTATGCATTGAGTTAGCTCCAGATACTCAGCCTATATCCATTCCTCCGTACCGTATGGCTCATAAGGAGCTGAAGGAGTTGAAAGAGCAGCTTGAGGAGTTATTGGCCAAGGGGTTTATCAGGCTGATTGTATCGTCATGGGGTGCTCCGGTTCTATTTGTGAAGAAGAATGATAGGTCTATGCGGATTTGTATTGATTACCACCAGTTGAATAAGGTTACCATTAAGAACAAGTATCCTCTGCCGCGCATCGATGATTTGTTTGACTAGCTACAGGGTGCTCGGGTGTTTTCTAATATTGATTTGAGATCGGGTTATCATCAGTTGAAGATTCGGTCCTTAGATGTTCCAAAGACTGCATTTCGTACTAGGTATGGCCATTATGAGTTCCTAGTGATGTCCTTTGGCTTGACTAATTCCCCAATAGCATTCTCGGATTTGATGAATAGGGTATTCAGGCCGTATATTGATTCCTTTGTCATTGTCTTCATTGATGACATCTTGATTTACTCACGGGGCCTGGGTGAGCACGAGCAGTATTTTAGAGTTCTGCTTCAGATCTTGCGAGAGCAGAAGCTATATGTTAAGTTCTCCAAGTGTGAGTTCTGGTTAGATTCTGTGGCATTTCTGGAGCATGTGGTATCCGGAGAGGGTATCAAGGTTGATCCACAGAAGGTTGAGGCAGTTCAGAGTTGGCCGCGTCGTACTTCAGCTACAGAGATCAGGAGATTCTTGGGCCTGGCAGGCTATTATCTTCGATTTGTGGAGGGATTCTCTTCGATTGCAGCTCTATTGACCAGATTGACGCAGAAGAATGTCCCGTTTCTGTGGTCCGACGAGTGTGAGGCGAGATTTCAGAAGCTCAAATCAGCATTGACCTCAACACCAGTTCTGTCATTTCCTTCAGGTTATGGGATGTATACGGTGTATTGCGACGCTTCACGCGTTGGGTTGGGATGTGTGTTGATGCAAGACGGGAGAGTTATTGCTTATGTTTTGCGCCAGGTGAAGGTTCATGAGAAGAATTACCCTGTGCACGACTTAGAGTTGGCAGCGATTGTTCATGCTCTGAAGATTTGGAGGCACTACTTGTATGGGGTGTCTTGTGAGGTTTATACAGACCACCGCAGTTTGCAACACTTATTCAAGCAGTGGGATCTTAATTTAAGGCAGCGTAGATGGCTTGAGTTGTTGAAGGACTATGATATCACCATTCTCTATCATCCGGGCAATGAAAATGTTGTAGCAGATGCCTTGAGCAGAAAGGCAGTGAGTATGGATAGCTTGGCCTTCATTGCAGCATAGGAGAGACCTCTATCCTTGGACATTCAGTCCTTGGCCAATCGCCTAGTGAGGTTGGATCTTTCGTAACCTCGTCGAGTCCTTAGGTGTGTGGTTGCCCAGTCTTCGTTATTGGGAGAGATTAAGGCTCGGCAGTTTGATGATCAGTGTTTAGTAGAGCTTCGGGAGACCATGGTCCAGGGCAGGGCCAAGGAGGTTACTTTGGGCGAGGATGGTGCTCTGAGACTTCAGGGTCGTTTATTCGTCCCTAATATTGATGGCCTGAATGAGAGGATTCTAGCAGAGGCGCATAGTTCTCGGTATTCTGTTTATCCTGGTGCTGCAAATATGTATCGTGATTTGAAGCAGCATTACTGGTGGAGGCGGATGAAGAAAGACATTGTACAGTATGTGACCAGGTGTCTGAATTTCCAGCAGGTTAAGTACGAGCATCAGAGGCCAGGAAGCCTACTTCAGCAGATGCCTATTCCTGAGTGGAAGTGGGAGCGCATCACTATGGACTTCGTGGTTGGGTTGCCTCGGACTTTGCAGAAGGTGGACGCGGTTTGGGTTATTATGGATAGACTGACCAAATCAACGCATTTCATTCCTGTGGCTACTACTTATACTTCTGAGAGGCTAGCCCAGATCTACATTTGGGAGATAGTCCGGTTGCACGGTGTGCCGGTGTCCATTATATCATATCGAGGTCCTCAGTTCACCTCGCACTTCTGGAGAGCATTGCACAATGGGATGGGCACTCAGATAGATCTCAGCACATCATTTCACCCTCAGACTGATGGCCAGTCGGAGCGTACAGTTCAGATATTGGAGGACATGCTCAAGGCTTGTGTGATTGATTTTGGGGGATCAGTGGACCAATTCTTGCCTTTGGCCGAGTTTGCGTATAATAACAGTTATCAGTCTAGCATTGAGATGGCTCCATTTGAGGCTTTAAATGGTCGGTAGTGTCGTTCTCCTATCGGATGGTTTGAGCCGGGTGAGGCTAAGTTATATGGCACGGATCTTGTGAGAGATGCTCTAGAGAGGGTGAAGTTAATTCAGGAGAGGCTCCGCGCAGCGCAGTCCAGACAGAAGAGTTACGCGGATCAGAGGGCACGTGATGTATCATTTATGGAGGGAGATAAGGTTATGCTGAAGGTTTCGCCGATGAAGGGCATTATGAGATTCGGGAAGAAGGGCAAGCTGAGCCCAAGATTTATACGTCCTTTTGAGGTGTTGAGGCGGATCGGAGAGGTTGCTTATGAGCTAGCTTTACCTCCCAGTTTGTCAGGAATTCATCCGGTCTTTCATGTATCCATGCTCCGGAGATATCATGCCGACCTTTCTCACGTGGTTGATTTCAGCACTATTCAGTTAGATGAGAAGTTGGGCTACGAGGAGGAGCCAGTTGCCATTATTGATAGGCAGGATCGCCAGTTGAGATCCAAGAGCATTTCTGTCGTGAAGTTCCAGTGGAGGGGCCAACCAGTTCAGGAGGCGACTTGTGAGTCCGAGGAGGACATGCGGAGCAGATAACCACATCTATTCAGCACTTCAGGCACGATTCTAGACCCGTTCGAGGGTGAACGTTTGTTTAAGAGGGGGAGAGTGTAATGACCCGACCGGTCGTTTTCAGTAGCGGCTTATTATGATTTATGACTCGCGGGGTCAGGAGGTTCGGGATTCGGAAGTGTTTTGAGTGTTATAGGAACACTTGGTTCCTTAAGGTTGGCCTTTTTGGCCAAGTTTGACTTCAGTCAACATTTTAAGTAAACGACCTCGGAATCGAGTTCCGACAGTTCCAGTAGCTTCGTATGATAATTTCTAACTTGAGCGTATATTCGGAATGGGTATTCGATGACCTGGGAGCGTTTCGGCGCCCAATATAGAAATAAGGATTTCCTTAAGTTTGAAATTTGGTTTGGAACGTGTTTTTGTGTTATCGAGGTCTGAATGGAATTCCGAGATCGGGAATAGTTCCGTTATGTCATTTATGACTTTCTTGATAAACTTGGTGTCATTCCGAGTAGTATAGGTCAGTGCGGCGCATTATTATAGAATTCAAGAACTTAAGGTTCTTAAGTTTTGATTTTAGGGGTTTTGGTAGGTGATTTTGAGTTTTGGCGTTGTTTTAGATGTTTCAAAGGATCGAGCGAGTCCGTATTATGATTTGGGACTTGTTGGTATATTTGGACGAGGGCTCGGGTGGGCCCAAGGGCCTCCCGGACACCCAATGGGGCTAAAAATCAGCTAAAATAGCTACTGGTGCACCAGATCTAGGGTGACCGCAAGTGCGGTTGCCCAGACGTAGGTGCGGGACCGCTCCTGCGGTCCCAAGCTTTGCAGGTGCGACCCCAGGCGAGGTCTACGTTTCTCGCAGGTGCGGACAAAAGTCCGCAGGAGAAGAACCGCTGGTGCGGCCATCCCTCCACAGGTGCAACCCCAGCCCCACTCGCCCAGATCCGCAGGTGCGAGCCCCAGCTCGCAGGTGCGGTCCTCGAGCCGCAGGTGTAGAATCCCTGTAGGCCAGGCAGTATATATTCTTTAAAATACGGGATTTCACCCTTTCTTTGATTTTTCTTCCACCATTTGAGCTCTTGGAAAGTGACCCACGACCTAGCCATTAAAGATGTAAGTAATCCTACACTAATACTAGTTTCAAACATGAATTACTAGTTAAATTTACTACTAAATCATTAAAAATCAAGAATTGGGTATTACTTAGGGTTCTTAAGGAAAATTAGTGAATTGTCCGATTATTGTGATGAATTCAAGTAGAAACCACTTATTAACGATCTTTAAGCTATGGGTGAGTGATTCCATCGAGAATTTCGGAACTCGAGTGTGCAGGCCCGGGGTTGAATTTAGGGAATTCTTCAAGAATGTTGAAATTTTGAATAACTAGGATAATTTCCCTACCTTGAGCTTAAATTGATATGATCGTACCATGTTTGGCTAGTTGCGAGTCCTCGGGTGTAGAGTTCGGAGTTCCAGTGCATTCTTGGTCCGAGGGGTATATTCGACACGAGGTGAGTCTCCTTTCTAACCTTGTAAGAGGGAATTGTCCCCATAGGTGATTTATATGCTATGTGTACTTGCTTTGGGGGATACGTGCGTACAAAGTGACGAGAGTCCGTACGTGGCGACTATTATTGTTACATCCGGATAGTTAGGCCACATGATGCCTTATGTTCTCCCTTGTAATGAACTATATGTTATGTATTCTCGATGTATACATCATGTTTTCTTGATTATCTGTAAAACTTGGTAAATTGGAAGGAAATGATTATGGAACGGAAATGTTAGTATTATTGTGTGTGCATGTGACCGCTTCGCAACTTACATTCCGCGAGCGGAGTGTGATTTCCCCCACTCTCATGGGAGCAGGTCGTACGCCACGGCGGATTGGAAGGTGCACTTGGGGTTCGGGCCGTTCGATCCTCGGCAGTGCACAGGTGAGATTTTACTATGGTGAGAATACACTTGGGTTTCGGGTCGTTTGATCCTTGGCAGTGCATCGGTGAGATTATGCTGAGGTAAGAATTCACTTGGGGTTCGGGTCGTTCGATCCTCGGTAGTGCATAGATAGTTTCCTCATGACTTCGGCCGGCTGTCTCATTCTTGTGTGCGCATGACTATTTGGTACTTTTTTCCGGTTATTGACTTGACAGACTTTGGGGAAAAGGAAAGCATAAATTGTTATTTACTTTCAGTATTTACTTGGATTTCCTGTACTTTATACGTACTTGCCGTTCACTGTCTTACATGCCTACTATTTTCTTTATACTCTGATATATTAAACTGTTGGACCTTAGTGAGTGTCAAGTCGACCTCTCGTCACTAATTATTTGAGATTAGACTGGATACTCACTGGGTACATATTTAGTTATGTACTCATGCTACGCTTCTGTACTTAATTGTACAGGTTCTGAGGCTGGTGCTTCTGGTTATCCGATCGGAGCTAGATATTGACTATAGCGGACTAGACTTCATAGTGAGCTGCCCCTCCTGACGACCTTCAGCAGCACCATGGAGTTCATTTTGTTTATATTCCTGTCTACTTATTTCAGACAGTGGGATTGTATATATATTCTACCCTTGTATATTCAGTTAGTATGCCCATGACACTCGTGACACTAGTTCCTGACACACACGTGGTAGTTGTTTGGGATTTTAGGCTATGTATATATATACTTTCATGTTGGATCACACTTCTTTATGGTTACTTTTGAATCTGAAACTGGGTTATTATCTTTTGATGTCACGTTGAACTTGATAAATTCGGTAAATGGTAAATTACTTAGTCGAAATAAGAATGAACACTTAGTGAAATTTGTGCTGGCTTGCCTGACCTCGCTGTTGAGCGCCATCATGACTTGAGTTAGGTTTTGGGTCATGACAAAATACGAGGCGACTAGTTAAAGTAATAATCTAACCTATCTTGGAAAACATAGTCAATGAAACGATATAATACAAAAACAAAAACAAAATCACCTGCATGCTTTAACCCAATGACAACAGATATATACTCGTCACCTCACATATATGTCATCCCTACACATAATACATGTACAAAATAGACTAACAAGTCCTAATACCTCAAGTCAAGGTTAACCACGACACTTACCTCGCTCCGCAACCAAATCAAGGCACAACCACGATTTTTTCCTTTAGAATTAGGCTCCAAACCCATCAAATCTAGCCAAATAAAGTTCAAAATAGGCTTTAGAAACTACCCATGAGTGAAAAACATAAAAAAAAAATGTCAACAAAAGTCAACCCCGTGCTCGCTTGATTAAAACCCGAGATTCGGACCAAAACTCAATCACCCAAATTCACTGTGTTTTGAGCCAGGTTATGTAATTAGTTTTGAAATCCGAAATCAACTTGAGGTCTAAATATCAATTTCACAAAATCCTCCATTTGTACCTCTATCCTTAATTTTTACCACGAAAAAGCTTAGATTAAAGATTAAAATCAATGGGTGTTTACGAAATGTAATGAAACAAGATAAAATCTACTAACTAATGAAGTTGGGATGAAAATTCTCTTCAAAATATCCTCTAGGACGATCTCAAACTCGAAAATGTTAAAAAATGACTCAAATCCCGACTTTGGAATATTTAAATCACTGGGTGTCAGGTGTTCATCACATTCTCGAAGCACCTGACACGATCACAAGCACGACGGCCAAAAGGCCTTCACATTCACGAGCTACCCTTTGCGTTCACGTAGCTTGCTTCCCATGCCTTCGCGTTTGCATGACAAGGCCGCGTTCGCGAAGAGTACCCCCAACAACTTCGCGCTCACGACCAGCTCCTGCCGTTCACGAAGAAGAAATTCCTTCCTAGCCCCATTTTTCCTTCGCGATTGTGAGCGTCGCTTCATGAAGCACAAAGTACCAGACACCAGAAGACCACTAAAACCAACAACTTTCTAAGTTTAAAATGACTTGTAGCCTATCTGAAACTCACCCAAGCCCCTCGGGCTCCAAACCAAACATGCACATACGTGTAATAACATCATACGAACTCGCTCGTGTGATAAAAACACCAAAATAACACCTAGATCTATGAATCAGACATCAAAATGCACGAAATTTTCAAAGAAACTTAAGAACTTCAAAATTACAACTGAGCGTCTGTATCCTATCAGACCAACTCTGATTCGCACCAAATTTTGCAGACAAATTTCAAATAGCAAAATGAACCTATACCAAGTCTTAGAACAAATATCCGAACCCGATAGCCATAAAGTCAACCTACAGTCAAACCTAAGAAATTTTCAAACCTTTAAATTAAAATCTTTCGACAAGATAAGTCAAATCAAATCAAGTTAAGGACTTACAAATTCAATTTTTGGCTTACGCATAAGTCCAAAATCAGGATACAGATCCACCAGGATCGTCAAAATACCGATCCGACATCCTTTATACAAAATATTGATTATATCTAACTCAAGTTATTTTTAAAGCCAAAAATCATATTTTCTTCAAATTTTCACATAAAAGTTTTCCGGAAAGAGGCACGGACTTTGCACACAAATCAAAAAACATCAAATGCGGCTAATAGATGTATGGAAATACAAAAATAAGGGCTAGTAATCAAAATGGCGTATCGCGTCGTCACACTACTGGAGAGCATCAGATACTTCAAGACACAAGATTTTATCATCCTTCCTTCAATACGTGATTTTAGATTGTAACGTTGGATTAATTTTTTCTATGTTCTCAAACTTATTTTGTAATGACTTTCTCTATATATATGGAGTAGTTTACCTTGGGGTTTGACATGATTTAGTGACTTTATTGTTATTTATGGAATTTATTACTGATTGATTTCTTGAATTTATTGGAAGATCTTTAACTCTAATTGCGATTTTATTCATTATCGTGTTTAATCGAAATAGGAGCATAATTTTGAATATTGTGGTAACCCATGCCTTAATCTATTTTGGTACTTCTTTAAAGTAATCGAAAGATCTTTGTGATTTTAACTTTTGAATTAATATTGAGAAATATTCATGAGAGTTTTTCTTAGACCATTCTTACCAATAGATTTTTGCATGTTTTATCGCACTCCACATTAGTTTATTTGAAATATTTAGATTTACTCGAGAGAGAAATTTGAATCGAATGTATAAGCTAATTACCAATTGAATTCGTGAGAATCGATTGGACCTTAAGAGTGACATATAGCATTGACAAATTCAGGATAACACTCTTGCACCTATCATGTCAAAATCGTTATTCTTCACCTTGATAATAACTCATTTCTCTAGTTTCTAGTTCTCTGTGGTCAATTGTTAATTACTTTAATTTCAATAGTCAATTTTATTTCATAATCATTCCAATCAAAGTGTTAATCATCCTAAATAACATTAAACCAGAAATTATTTAAAACTTTATTTAAATTCAATCCTTGCGGAGGCGATAAGTAAGTTATACTATCTTTGGCTAGCGAGTATCAATTTCTTGTTATGTTTTGCGCCCGTCAAGGGGTCATGTCACATTTTTAGTCCCATCAACTGTCATGTCACTTCAGATGTTAACAAGACATATGATGTGACTGGACTTGATCCGTATTTTGAAATAAATTCTACCAGCATTCATGTAACTAATAGACTGTGCTACGAAGTAAATATATATTTCCTTAATTTTAAAAAATATGACTTGTAATATTTATTGAAAATTCCCAATACTACAATAATATGTAGTAATTATTTTTTTATTAAAGGGACAATAAATTGATGAAATATCCTCATATTTAAAAAATGGGATAGTCATCGATAAATTGTTTTGAAATTAGAAAAATGCAACAAATTGCAATATTTAATTAATTGCAATAAAATGATAAAAATCCCTATATTTTGTGAAAATAGGAATAACTATCAATAAATTGCATTAAAGCTAAATAGTGTGTAAAATACTATATTTTATTATTTTTTTACTAGGAAGCATGCATAAGTTAAATTTAAGTACGGATGGTCAAAATTGAGTATCAACAACTAGTATAGTAGATCGGGTGCATGACTTTATCTTTTCGTGGTCCTGACACTACTCATACCGCATCGTCACTTGCATCGCACATAAGCTTAAATGGTTATTACCACTCTGGTGCAATGATGATAGGTACAGTCACCAGTTTCCTCTTAAGCTCCTCAAATGCCAACCTGCAATCATCTTAAAACACAAAGGGGTGATCTTTAACAAGCAATTTACGTAAAACGTTAGCAATTTTAGAGAAATCTTTTATAAATCTTCTGTAGAAATTGGAATGACCAAGGAAACGTCTTATGGATTTTACCAAGGTGGGTGGTGGCAGTTTTTAAGTCAAATCCGCCTTTCTCTGATCAATATCAATACACGATTCCCTAAAACTATATATTTCTATACAATAATGGTATTTTTGTCCATTTCAGCACCAGATTTATCGATATACACCTTCGTAACACACTTTTCAAAATTTCTCAAGCATTCATCAATTGAATTCACTACCCTTGAGAAATCATCCATGGAAACTTTCATAATATCCTCCACCGTATCAGTAAAAATGGCTATCATACACATTTGGAATGTGGGAGATGCATTACATAGGCCAAATGGTATTCTCCGAACGGTGTAGATACCATATAAGCATGTGGACGATATTTTCTCTCTATCATCAGGGGCGATGGATATCTGATTGTACCACGAGTATCCATCCAAGAAGCAAAACTGGGACCTTCCTGCCAACCTATCAAACATTTGATCAATGAATGGCAAGGAAAAAATGTCATTTTGAGTGACTTTATTTTCAAAGAAACTTTGTTTGATAGACATTTATTGAAAAAGTATGTTTGAAAAGCATTTATCTTGAAGAAATTACGTTTGAGGATTTCCTTTCTGAAAAGTATATTTATATTCGGAGGATGTATATTTCAAAAGAAAATTTCTCTATGAAATGATTATATTGTAAAAGATTTCAATATAAACTTGCGGGTGAAAGGTTACATTCGAAGATTTGATCAATTTATTGGAGTTGCTGGCTACGACCTGATGTGGAAAACTATTGCAGTGCTGAGTTACTATTTGTTCTTGCTTTCGATTTTTAGCTTGTGTTCTCGTCCATTCTTCTGTGTATTATTATGATGTTCCGTTGATTAATTGTTGTATTTCTTTCCGTATTATATTGTTATGTTGTTAATTATATTGTGTAGTTTTTAGATAGATGTCCTGTTCTGTCATTCCTATATTTATGTCTTTTTAATTGATTAGACCAGTGGGTGTCTTGACTAGTCCTCGTCACTACTTCACCGAGGTTAGTCTTGAAACTTACTGGGCACCGCTGTGGTGTGCTCATACTACTCTTCTGCACATTTTTGTGCAGATTCTAAGTTTTTGCATAGCCGGCCGATTAATTGTTAGCAGCGCGGTTGCTGTTGTAGAGACTCAAGGTAAAATCGCTTCAGCGTTCGCGGTTTCAGAGTCACCATCTTATGTTTCTGTTTGCATTGTTGTACTTATTTCTGAACATTGGTAATTTTAGTAGTTTTAGTTTAATTTCTTTAAAACTTATGACTTGTACTTACCGGGTTTTGGAAAAAAGTGTAAAGTGTTGAGATTTATTTCAAAAGGCACTTAAACGGTTCTTGTAATATAATTGATATTTGTTAATAATAGGCTTACCTAGTCCTTAAGACTAGGTGCCGTCACGATACCTAACGGAGGGAAAATTGGGTCGTGACAAGGTGATATGAGAGCTCTAGGTTCATAGGTGTTACGAGTCATAAGCGAGTTTAGTAGAGTCTTTTGTTTCGCTACGGAGACGTCTGTACTTATCTTCGAGAGGATACAAAAATATTAGGACAATTCCACTTCCTTTATTCCCATCGTGTGAGTTTGTTGATCATGAAATTTGAAATTTATCGTCTCATTCTCTTACCGATGGTGAGCATACAAGCTACGGTCCCTGATGCTGCTACCCTTAGAACAAATTTCGCAAGGGTCAGGGGCAGAAGCCGACGAGGAGCACGTGCCGCAGTTAGGGCACCTACTAGAGCTACCGTAGAGGAGCTGCCAACAGTTCGAGTTGGAGAACAGATACCGGAGACGCCTGTTGTTACGCCCGGACTTCAGGACACCTGGGCGCAGTTTTTAAGTATAATTGGTACATTGACTCAGGCAGGATTGATTCTAGGTGAACCAGCTACTCCACAGATCAAGGGAGGAGTTCAGAATCCCCCCGCCTACACTCCAGAGCAGCGAGATCATGTTGGTCAAGTTCCAGGTGTCATGGCTGTCACGACCCAGAATCCTAATCCAGGTCGTGATGGCGCCCAACAACGGGGTTAGGCAAGCCAACGTAAATTTCACTAAGTGCTTCTCTTTACTTGGTTAAATTATTCACCCATTTAACGAATTTAACAAGTTAAATCGTGATATCGAAAGATAATAACTCAGTGGTAGATAAAATAGATATGAAGAAGCATGAGCCAAAATACGAGCATATATATATACAACCCAAAATCCCAAAAACAACCACTACGTGTGTGCCAGGAACTAGTGTCACGAGTGTCACGGGCAACTAACTGAATACACAAAAGACAATATGTACAGTCCCGCAGTCTGAATGAAATAGACGGGAAAACAACATAGGGGAAAACATTAGGGTGCTGCCAGAGATCGTTAGGAAGAGCATCTTACCGTGAAGTCAAATCAGCTCTAATCAAAACCTAGCTCCGGTCTGATAACCAGATGCACCAGCCTCAGAACCTGTACCGTCAAGTACAGAAGTGCAGCATGAGTACATAAATAAATATGTACCTAGTGATGATCCCGTCTAAACTCGAAGAAGTAATGACGAGAGGTCGACTTGACACTCACTAAGGTCCAATAATATAATATATGACAGGATATAACGAAAAATAGTAGGCAGGTAAGACAGTAAACAACAAGTGCATTTCAAATAAAGTAATCCAGGTAATAACTGAAAGTGAACAACAATGTACTTTATCCTCCTCATAACAATTGCCTGACTATCCAGATTATAAGTGAGTCAGAACCAAATGGTCATACGCATAAAAGGACAAGACAACCGGCTGGAGTCGTACGGTAGTATATAAAGTCTGAATGGTCATAAAGCTCCCCACGATCGCGAATCATACGTGCGACTCATATGCTGACTCGATCATATGATATAATAATAAGCTCACCCACGATCGCGAATCGTACCTGCGACTCGTGTGCTGTCTCGATAATAAGCTCACCCACGGTCGTGCATCATGACTGCGACTCGTGTGTTGACTCGATAACATGATATAACAATAAGCTAACCCAAGATCGCGCATCATACCTGCGACTCGTGTGCTGGCTCGACAACACGTGCGTGTATATACATATATATATATGTACCAAACAACAGTAAACTCAGTAAGACTGTGCCAATGTCGTGGATGAACCAACCGAAGATTTAAATCGTAAAGTTCCACGTATTTCATATCATTTCAAAGTAATAAACAACTCACAACATATCCAAAATACAAATAGGGCACATAGAGTCATGCTTGTGAATCCTAAAACTACCCGACATAGCATAATAGTCACCACGTACGGACTCTCGTCACTTCGTACGTATGTGGCCCCCATAATAAGTATATACAGCAATTAGAGTACCTATGGGGACAATTCCCTCTTACAAGGTTGGAAAGGAGACTCACCTCATGTCGAATCTACCCCTCGGACCAAGGATGCGCCCGAAACTCTGACCTCTACACCCGAGGACTCGCAACTAGCCAAATATTGTACAACCATATCAACATGCTCAAGATAGGGAAATTATCCTATTTTGTCCAACAAATTCAACATTCTTGAAAAATTCTCAAATTTCACCCTCGGGTCTACATGATCAAATTCTGAAAGTTTCCGAAGGAATCACTCACCCATAGCCTAAGGATCATTAATATATGATTTCTACTCAATTTTATAGCAATAATGGAGCAATTTATCAAAATCCCTCAAGAACCTTAAACTTCTACCCAAATCTTGATTTTCAATGATCTAGTAGTTAACCCCATTAATAATTCATGCATGAAACTAGTATTAGGAAGGAATTAACTTACCTTAACAGTAGCTAGGTCATGGTGTGTTCTTCCCAAGATCACAAGTCTCTAATGGTGGTGGAAAATGAATGAGATGAAGAAATTCCGTATTTTAAAGATTATGTACTGCCTGGCCTACAGGGATTCCGCACCTGCGGCTCGAGGACCGCACCTACGGTCTCGCTCCTGCGAGCTGGGGCTCACACCTGCGGAACTTGGCAAGAGGGGCTGGGGTCGCACCTGCGGAGGGATTACCGCACCTGCGGTTCCGCTCCTGCGGACCTTTGTCCGCACCTGCAAGAAAATGGGACTTCACCTGTGGTCGCACCTGCGGAGGGATTACAGCACCTGCGGTTCCGCTCCTGCGGACCTTTGTCCGCACCTGCGAGAAAGGGGGACCTCACCTTGGGTCACACCTGCGATGCTTCGAACTGCAAGAGCGGTCCCGCACCTGCGACTGGGCAACCGCACCTGCGGTCACACCACAAATAGGTGCACCAGCAACTATTTTAGCTGGTTTTTAGCCTAGTTTGGTGTCTGGGAGGCACCTGGGCCCACCCGAGCCCCCGTCCAAATATACCAACAAGTCCTAAATCATAATACGGACTAGCTCGAACCTTCGAAACACCAAAACAACGCCAAATCTCAAAATCACACCCCAAAACCCCTAAAACCATAACTTAAGAAACTTAAAGTTCTTGATTTCTATAAAAATGCGTCGGACCGACCTATACAACTTGGAATAACATCAAATTTTGCAGACAAGTGATAAATGACATAACAGAACTATTCTCAGTCTCGGAATCACATTCGGACCTCGATAACATAAACTCGCATTTCAAACCAAATTTTAAACTTAAGGAAATCCTTATTTCTATATCGGGCGCCAAAACACTCCCGGGTTATCGAAAACCCATTCCGAACATACGCTCAAGTCCGAAATCATCATACGAAGCTACTGACATTGTCGGAACTTGATTTCGAGGTCGTTTGCTCAAAATGTTGACCGAAGTCAAACTTGGCCAAATAGGCCAACCTTAAGGAACCAAGTGTTCCTATACTGAACCACCAGCCCCCGCAAGTCACAAATCACAAGAAGCATCTATGGGAAGACTTATATAGAGGAACGGGGTCCAATAACGTAAAAGGACCGGTCGGGTCGTTACATTCTCCCCCTCTTAAACAACGTTCGTCCTCGAACGGGACTAGAATCGTACCTGAAGTGCTGAATAGCTGTGGATAACTGCTCTGCATGCCCTCCTCGGACTCCCAAGTCACCTCATTGACTGGTTGGCCTCTCCACTAGACCTTCACGGCATAAACTCTCTTAGACCTCAACTGGCGGTCCTGTCTATCAATAATAGCAACTGGCTCCTCCTCGAAGCCCAACTTCTCATCTAACTGAATAGTGTTGAAATCAACCACGTGAGAGAAATCGGCATGATATCTCCGGAGCATGGATACATGAAAGACCGGATGAACTCCGTATAAACTGGGAGGTAACGCTAGCTCATAAGCAACCTCTCTGACTCGCCTCAATACCTCAAAAAGACCTATAAACCTTGGGCTCAGTTTGCCCTTCTTCCCGAATCTCATAATGCCCTTCATCGGCGAAACCTTTAGCAGAACTTTCTCTCCCTCAATAAATGCAACGTCACGCGCCCTCTGATCCGCGTAACTCTTCTGTCTGGACTGTGCGGTGCGGAGTCTCTCCTGAATCAACTTCACCTTCTCCAAAGAATCTCTCACCAAATCCGTGCCATATAACTTAGCCTCGCCAGGCTCAAACCACCCGATAGAAGAACGACATCGCCGACCATACAAAGCCTCAAATGGATCCATCTCGATGCTGGACTGATAACTATTATTGTATGCAAACTCCGCCAAAGGCAAGAACTGGTCCCACTGACCCCCAAAATCAAGCACACATGCCCTGAGCATATCCTCCAATATTTGCACCGTACGCTTCGATTGGCCATCAGTCTGAGGGTGAAATGCTGAGCTGAGATCTATCTGATTGCCCATCTCATTGTGCAATGCTCTCCAGAAGTGCGAGGTGAACTGAGGACCTTGATCTGATATAATGGACACCGGCAAACCGTGCAACCTGACTATCTCCCGAATGTAGATCTGGGCTAGCCTCTCAGAAGTGTAAGTAGTAGCCACAGGAATGAAATGCGCCGATTTGGTCAATCTATCCACAATGACCCAAACCGCGTCAACTTTCCGCAAAGTTCGAGGCAACCCAACCACGAAGTCCATAGTGATGTGCTCCCATTTCCACTTAGGAATGGGCATCTGCTGAAGTAGGCCTCCCGGCCTCTGATGCTCGTACTTAACATGCTGGCAATTAAGACACCTAGCCACATACTGCACAATGTCCTTCTTCATCCACCTCCACCGGTAATGCTGCTTCAAATCACGATACATCTTTGTCGCACTCGGATGAACAGAATACCGAGAACTGTGGGCCTCCTCTAGAATACTCTTCCTCAGTCCATCAATATTAGGGAGACATAAACGTCCCTGGAGCCTCAAAACACCATCCTCACCCAAAGTAACCTCCTTCGCCTTGCCCTGGACCACCGTCTCCCGAAGCTTGGCTAAGAACGAATCATCAAACTGTCGGGCCTTAATCTCTCCCAATAATGAAGACTGAGCAACCACATGGGCTAGAACTCGACGAGGCTCCAAAAGATCCAATCTCACTAAGAGATTAGCCAAAGACTGAATATCTAAGGCTAGAGGTCTCTCATTTGCTGCAATGTAGGCCAACCTACCCATACTCTCTGCCCTCCTGCTCAGGGCATCCGCTACCACATTTGCCTTGCCCGGATGATAAAGAATAGTAATATCATAATCTTTCAACAACTCAAGCCACCTGCTCTACCTCAAGTTAAGATCCCTCTGCTTGAATAAGTGCTGCAAACTGCGGTGGTCTGTATAAACCTCACAAGACACACCATACAAGTAGTGCCTCCAAATCTTCAGAGCATGAACAATCACCGCCAACTCCAAGTCGTGCACATGATAATTCTTCTCATGAACCTTCAGCTGACGCGAAGCATAAGCAATAACTCTCCCCATCCTGCATCAACACACATCCCAACCCGATGCGTGAAGCATTGCAATACACACTATACATCCCAGAACCGGAAGGCAATGTCAGAACTGGTGTTGTGGTCAATGCTGTCTTGAGCTTCTGAAAGCTCGCCTCACACTCGTCAGACCATCGGAACGGGGCATTCTTCTGAGTCAATCTGGTCAATGGAGCTGCAATAGAAGAGAACCCTTCCACGAATTGGCGATAATAGCCTGCTAGGCCCAAGAAACTCCTGATCTCTATAGCTGAAGTAGGATGCGGCCAACTCTGAACTGCCTCAATCTTCTGAGGATCAACCTTGATACCTTCTCCGGATACCACATGCCCCAAGAACGCCACGAAATCTAACCAGAACTCACACTTGGATAACTTAGCGTATAACTTTTGTTCCCGCAAGGTCTGGAGAATAACTATCAAATGCTACTCATGATCACCCAGGCTCCGCGAATAAATCAAGATGTCATCAATGAAGACGATGACGAAGGAATCCTTATATGGCGCATTCATCAAGTCCATGAATGCTGCTGGGGCATTAGTCAAACCAAAGGACATCACCAGGAACTCATAATGGCCATATCTGGTACGAAATGCAGTCTTCGGAACATCTAAAGCCCGAAGCTTCAACTGATGGTAACCCGATCTCAAATCAATCTTGGAAAACACACAAGCACCCTGCAATTGGTCAAACAAATAATCAATGCGCGACAGAGGATATACACATCCGCATATACCCATCCTTATTCTTCACAAATAGAACTGGAGCACCCCACAACGACACACTCGACCTGATGAACCCCTTAGTCAACAACTCCTCAAGCTGCTCCTTCAACTCTTTCAACTCCTTAGGAGCCATACGATACGGGGGAATGGAAATAGGCTGAGTATTTGGAGCTAAATCAATACAGAAATCAATATCTCGATCTGGAGGCATGCCTGGAAGGTCTGAAGGAAACACATCTGCAAACTCTCGAACAACTGGCATCGAATCAACAATCGGAGACTCGGCGGTGGTGTCCCACACAGAAGCAAGGTAAGCCAAACAACCCTTCTCGACCATATGCCGAGCCTTCATGAAGGAAACAACTCGGCTAGATGCACTAACTGAAGAACCTCTCCACTCTAGCCTAGGCGACTCAGGCATGGCTAAAGTAACCGTCTTGGCATGGCAATCTAGCACATCATGATAAGGAGATAGCCAATCCATGCCTAGGATAACCTCAAAATCAATCATTTCAAGCAATAAAAGATCTGCTCTAGTCTCGAAAATTGCAGAAAGTGATCACACAAGACCGATAGACCCGGTCTACCACCACAGAATTGCCCACAGGAGTGGACACATATAAAGAAGAACCCAAGGACTCACGAGGAACATCCAGAAAATGAGAAAATAGTGATGAAACATATGAATAGGTGGACCCTGGGTCCAATAACACTGAAGCCTTTCTACCACATACTGAGATAATACATGTGATCACGGCGTCTGAGGCCACTGCATCTGATCTGGCCGGAATGGCATAAAATCTGGCTGAGGCACCTGAAGACCGAACTTCCCCAGAGGGAACAGGAGCTAACTGACCTCCTCCTGACTGGCCTCCCCCTCTAGGACGACCCCTGCCAACCTGTCCTCCACCTCTAGGTGGCCGGACTACTGGTGCTGAACTCATAGGCTGGTAACCCTGATGTATAGACTTGCCCCGATACCTTGGGAAATCTCTCCTCACATGGCCTAAATCCCACACACAAAGCATCTCACATGTGGCATATCCTGTTGTCCCGAGGAAGAAGAGTCCTAGATGGTCGGAGTGCGGTGTGAACCCTCTAGCATAGCACTGAAATAATAACTGGAGGATATCTAGCGACTGGAGTAACCATTGGGTGAACTCCGGATGGCTGGAGACGGTAGGAACGCTCTGGGATGACACTGACCCGAGGCCTCACTGAACCACCTCGAGGAGGTAGTGGAAGTGCTGAATATGAAGGCCTGCTAGGCTGAACACCCCTGAACTGACCTCTTCTCCTAGCCGGAGCATCCCTGAAATCCCCTGAGAACCTAGCTCTCTTATCCTGCTGGCCCTGCTGACCCTGCTCCCTGCCCCTTAACCGATACCCTCAATTCGTCGAGCTATCTCGACCACAAGCTGGTAAGGAGTACCCATCTCCATCTCTCGGGCCATGGTGGCCCTAATACTTGGATGTAACCCGGCCACAAACTGTCGCACTCTCTCGGCATTAGTAGGGAATATCATAAGTGCATGGCGTGACAACTCTGAAAATCTGGCCTCATAATCTGTCACTGACATTTGCCCCTGCTCTAGCTGATCAAACTGACGCCGCAACTCTTCCCTCTCGGAGGGTGGAATATATCTGTCTAAAAACATCTGCACGAACTGATCCCAAAATCCTCATGTTGTGCAGTCTGTCCCTGCACCTGTCAATAAAATCTTGGGCATCCTCGCCTCGCTCACCCCTGAAGACTGGAAGGCGCAACCAAGTCCATCTGTCTAACATCTTGTGTTGATCACCCTCTACAACTGGCATGGGCTCTAGGGCTGTTGTTGTCTGTCCTACGGCCTGTGCGGTAGGGGTCTGGACTCCCCCTCCCACCTGAGAAGTGGCAGGATCTGCTGAAAATAAACAAGCTTGGGACATGGTGTCCATGAACCTCATCATACGGCCCATGACCTCCTGGAAACCTTGTGCCATCATAAAATCTGCTGGAGCAGGAGCTACTGGAGGCACCTCATCCTGCCCCTCAAAAGTAGGCTCCTTTGGTGGTGCGACTGGTATAACTCTGGGACACCCTCATCCCCTACCTCGGGCAGGTGCCCTACCCCTGCCTCTACTATGACCTCGAGCGGCGGGGGTGGCAGCCTCTCCCGGATCAGAAACATCAGATGCACGCGTCCTCACTATCTGTGAGATAATAGAAGAACAAGTTTGAGTACATCATCGATTGCACGATAGAATATGAATGAAGAGAGGTTTCTTAACACCCTATAGCCTCCTGAAGATATGTACAAACGACTCTGTACCGATCCTCAAGACTCTACTAGGTCTGCCCGTGACTCGTGAGACTACATGAACCTAAGGCTCTGATACCACGTGTTCACGACCAAGAATCCTAATCCAGGTCGTGATGGCGCCCAACAACGGGGGTAGGCAAGCCAACGTAAATTTCACTAAGTGCTTCTCTTTACTTGGTTCAATTATTCACCCATTTACCGAATTTAACAAGTTAAATCATGATATCGAAAGATAATAACTTAGTGGTAGATAAAATAGCTATGAAGAAGCGTGAGCAAAAATACGAGCATATATATATATATACATCCCAAAAACAACCACTACGTGTGTGCCATGAACTAGTGTCACGAGTGTCACGGGCAACTAACTGAATACACAAAAGACAATATGTACAGTCTTGCAGTCTGAATGAAATAGACGGGAAAATAACATAGGGGAAACTCCAGGGTGCTGCCAGAGATCGTCAGGAGGAGCATCTTATCGTGAAGTCAAATCAGCTCTAATCAGTACCTAGCTCCGGTCTGATAACCAGATGCACCAGCCTCAGGACACGTACAGTCAAGTACAGAAGTGCAGCATGAGTACATAAATAAATATGTACCTAGTGAGTATCCCGTCTAAACTCGAAGAAGTAGTGACGAGAGGTCGACTTGACACTCACTAAGGTCCAATAATATAATATATGACAGGATATAATAAAAAATAGTAGGAAGGTAAGACAGTAAACAACAAGTTCATTTCAAATAAAGTAATCCAGGTAATAACTGAAAGTGAACAACAATGTACTTTATCCTCCTCATAACAATTGCCTGACTATCCAGATTATAAGTGAGTCAGAACCAAATGGTCATACGCATACAAGGACAAGACAACCGGCCGGAGTCGTAAGGTGGTATATAAAGACTGAATGGTCATAAAGCTCCCCACGATCGCAAATCATACCTGCGACTCGTGTCCTGACTCGATCATATGAAATATTAATAAGCTCACCCACGATCGCGAATCGTACCTGCGACTCGTGTGCTGACTCGATAATAAGCTAACCCACGGTCGCGCATCATGCCTGCGACTCGTGTGCTGACTCGATAACATAATATAACAATAAGCTAACCCACGATCGCGCATCATACCTGCGACTCGTGTGCTGACTCGACAACACGTGCGTGTGTGTGTATATATATACCAAACAACAGTAAACTCAGTAGGACTGTGCCAATGTCGTGGATGAACCAACCGAAGGTTTAAATCATAAAGTTCCACGTATTTCATATCATTTCAAAGTAATAATCAACTCACAACATATCCAAAATACAAATAGGCAACATAGAGTCATGCTTGTGAATCCTAAAACTACCCGACATAGCATAATAGTCTCCATGTACGGACTCTCGTCACATGGTACGTATGTGTCCCCCACAACAAGTATATACAACAATTAGAGTACCTATGGGGACAATTCCCTCTTACAATGTTGGAAAGGAGACTCACCTCGTGTCGAATCTACCCCTTGGACCAAGGATGTACCCGAAACTCCGACCTCTACAACTGAGGACCCGCAACTAGCCAAATATTGCACAACCATATCAATTCATGCTCAAGATAAGGAAATTATCCTATTTTGTCCAACAAATTCAAAATTCTTGAAAAATTCTCAAATTTCAACCCCGAGTCTGTATGATCAAATTCTGAAAATTTCCAAAGGAATCACTCACCCATAGCCTAAGGATCATTAATATACGATTTCTACTCGATTTTATAGCAGTAATGGAGCAATTTATCAAACTCCCTCAAGAACCCTAAACTTCTACCCAAATCTTGATTTTCAATGATTTAGTAGTTAACCCCATTCATAATTCATGCATGAAACTAGTATTAGGAAGGAATTAACTTACCTTAAAAGTAGCTAGGTCGTGGTGTGTTCTTCCCAATCTCACAAGTCTCTAATGGTGGTGGAAAATGAATGAGATGAAGAAATCCCGTATTTTAAAGATTATGTACTGCCTGGCCTGCAGGGATTCTGCACCTGCGGCTCGAGGACCGCACCTGCGGTCTCGTTCCTTCGAGCTGGGGCTCACACCTGCGGAACTGGGCTAGAGGGGTTGGGGTCTCACCTGCGGTTCCGCTCCTACGGACCTTTGTCCGCACCTGCAAGAAAGGGGGACCTCACATGGGGCTGCACATGCGGAGGGATTACTGCACCTGCGGTTCCGCTCCTGCGTACCTTTGTCCGCACCTGCGAGAAAGGGGGACCTCACCTAGGGTCTCACCTGCGATGCTTGGGACCGCATGAGCGGTCATGCGGTCCCACACCTGCGACTAGGCAACACCACCTGCGGTCACACCAGAAACAGGTGCACCAGTAGCTATTTTAGCTGGTTTTTAGCCCCGTTTGGTGTGCGGGAGGCACCTGGGCCCACCTAGCCCCCGTCCAAATATACCAACAAGTCCTAAATCATAATACGGACTCGCTCGAGCCTTCGGAACACCCAAACCAATGCTAAATTTCAAAATCACACCCCAAAACCCCTAAAACCATAACTTAAGAAACTTCAGGTTCTTGATTTCTATAAAAATGCGTCGGACCGACCTATACAACTCAGAATGACATCAAATTTTGCAGACAAGTCATAAATGACATAACAAAACTAATCCCGGTCTCGAAATCACATTCGGACCTCGATAACATAAACTCGCATTTCAAACCAAAGTTCAAACTTAAGGAAATCCTTATTTCAATATCGGGCGCCAAAACGCTCCTTGGTTATCGAAAGCCCATTCCGAACATACGCTCAAGTTCGAAATCATCATACGAAGCTACTGACACTGTCGAAACTCGATTCTGAGGTCGTTTGCTCAAAATGTTGACCGAAGTCAAACTTGGCAAAATAGGCCAACCTTAAGGAACTAAGTTTTCCTATACTGCTCAAAGCACTTCCAAATCTTGAACCACCAGCCCCCGCTAGTCACAAATCACAAGAAGCCGCTATGGGAAGACTTATATAGGGGAACATGGTCCGATAACGTAAAACGACCGATTGGGTCGTTACAATGGTAGCACAACTTGTGGTCCTAGTTCAGCCATGGTTAGGGCAGCATCACCTGAGGAAGGGAAACTCATACTTGAGAGGTACAAGGAATACCACCCTCCGACTTCTAGTGGATTGGCGACATATGATGACCAGGGTTTCCTGGAGGAGTGTCACTGCATTCTTCGTACAATGGATAGTGTGGAGTCGAGCGGGGTTGCTTTTGTCACATCTCGGCTCAGATGATTGGCTTGTCAGTCGTGGCGGTCATATGAGTTGGGTAGCCCAGCTGAGTCAGCTTCACTTGCATGGTGTTAGTTTTCAGAGATGTTTTGTCATGGCCGCAAATCCTAACAGGTCGTGATGGCGCCTATCGTGGAACTAGGCTAGCCGAACATTACATTACTTACACCTTTGTTTTATTATAACAATTCGAAAATCAATAATAATCAAAAAAATAAGCAATTAACATTTTTCTCTAAGTCTTTAAGCAATTATGATATAATCTACTGTCTAAACAATTCCCCCAAGACTGGAGTCAACCGATCACGAGCATCTAAGAAATAAACTAACTCTGCTAATTTCATAATAATGTCTATAAATCAAATATTAAGTAATATATAAAGAAGGGAAGTGGAGAAGCTGCGGACGCTCGACAGCTACATCGAAATCCCAAACGCTGATGACAAGCTCGGACGACTACTGCTCCGAACTAGTACCTGGATCTGTACACAGAGGTACAAGGAGTAATAATGAGTACTCCAACTCAGTAGTAATAAAAACAAATCACAGTCTGAAGTATATGAAACACACAACACAACACACCAATCCACAAAACAGTAAAATATCAAGTCTCAATATAGTATACATAAGTTCGAAAACCAGTTTCCATAAAATCCTTTAAAACAAGTATATCTTTCCAATATTTCTTAGTAAAACTCTCAGTAATATCAGTTTGAAAAATGAAGTGAATCATAGTCAAAAACTCAGTAAAATATCATCATAAAAAAGTCCCTCGGGCCATAATATTCAATCATAACAATTTCCCTCAGCACCTCACCATCACTCAGTATCAGCCCTGCGGGCAACCTCACTGTCACTCATGCCTCCTAATCACTCATCACTCGGCACTCGCACTCAGTAAGTATCTGCGCTCACTGGGGGTGTGTACAAACTCCGGAGGGGCTCCTACAGCCCAAGCGCTATAAACAATCCACATCATGGCATAAGTCACTCTCAGGCACTCGGCCTCTCTCATATCATAGCATCCTCACAACATTGGCCCTCGGCCTCACTCAGTCAGAGACTCTCAGCATGCCACTCGGGCCATGAATAAAACAGGGTTCTCGACCCAAAATAGTATTTCATTTCAAGAAATAGTAATATCATCAAATAGGAGTGTCAACAATTTCATAAGAAAGACTAAGTGTAAAATCATAGTTTCAAAGTGAGAAATATCAATAAAATAGACCCCAAGGGGTTAAAACAGATCGGCACTAGGCCCCAAACATGGCTTACAACCCAAATATATCAAATCATAGTAATACTAATAACCATATGCTTTAAAGGCGGTTTCGCAACTTAATAGTTTCCTAAAAAGGTACATTTTTCCAAATTTCCAATTCGTGCACGCCCCAAAATCGTCATCCAGTGTGTGCGTCACTCCAAATCCGAGAAAGGATGTAAATTCCGGTGTTTCATACCCTCAGGACAGGATTTAAAGACATTACTTACCTCAAACTAGCCCGAAAAGCTACTCCGCAACGCGCTTGCCTCTCGAATCAACTTCCGAGTGCTCCAAATCTACCAAGTTCAGATTTTTCTCATTAAAATATGCTAAGGGAATGAATTCCAATTGAAAAATATCAATTTTAGCAAAAAACCGAAATTAGCCAAAACCCGACCCCCGGGCTCGCGTCTCGGAACTTGACAAACTTTATACGAAAATGATCCTCATCATCTCACGAGTCCGTACATATAAAGAACTCTAAAATCGGAGTCCGATTGATCCCTCAAATCACCTCTAAAATGTCTCTTAAACTCAAGCCCTAATCCCTCAATTTCACTTTGAAATCATCAATCAAATTCCAAAACCGAAGATGGATTCATGAAATAAGTATAAAAACGAGTAGAGAACACTTACCCCAATCCATATGATTAAAATCGCCTCCAAAATCGCCCAAATCCGAGCTCCCCAACTCAAGATATGACCGAAAGAACAAATCCGTATTTTGTAAACTCGTGTTTTATGCTTCCAATGGATTCCTTGTGGAATTCTAATCAATTTAGGCTTTTGAATCACTCAATTTGACCTTATAATGAAGGTGATATGTAGGTTTTAAGATTTGCAAATAGTGCAGATTTTTAATACGCCGTCAGTGGCAATTTCGTAATTAACCTGAATAATCTGGCAACCTAGGTAAAACGGCCATAAATCCTCATACGATGTCCAAATTCGACGATTCTTTTACCTACAGGTCCGTAATTACGATACAGATCTAATGCTTCATTCAAAACAGTAATTGGAGCTCATTTAATCAATATGATATCATTTACACTTGAAGAAACGACGTCGAAGCATAAGAAAAACGAGCACAACGCAGCTCAGACCTATCCAAAACTTACCCGAGCTCCTCGGGACCCCATACGAACATTCTAACAAGCCCCATTAAATAACTCGAATTTAGTCGAACCTTCGGAACACCCAAAACAACACCAAAACACCAGATCTACGTCGAATTCAAGCCTAAGAACTTCTAAATTTCCAAAACTTTCGCCAATTCAAGCATAATTCTACATCGGACATCACAAAAACATTTTGAACACATTCCTAAGTCTCAAATCACCTAACGAAGCTATCCGAGCCATAAAATATGTATTCCGAGGTCGTTTACCAATAAGTCAACTCCCGGTTTACTTTTTCAACTTTACAACTATTTTTAGGAGACTAAGTGCCTCAGTTCTCACTACAACCATGCTTAACCCGAGCCAACCGACTCTAACACATCCTCAAAAGTATAACCAGTGTATGACAAGGCAGAAACTTGAATATTAATGCAAAATCTATGGAACGACCGGCCGGGTCGTTACATTCTCCCCCACTTAAACACATGTTCGTCCTCGAACGTGCCTAGAGTTGTTCCAAACACCACCAAAATTGTCGTGTAACCTACCATGCACCTATTCGGAGATGATTCCATGTCACCCTGACCCATATAGGTCTAATAGAACAACACAGTTGATATTCCGAAGTCAAATCTTGTCCCCTAAACCTTAGAACTACATTTTCACTTCTGAATCAATTTACAAGATCAAAATCCCACAACTATAAACTGAATATGTTTGAGCACACTGTAACAAGTCATATTTGTAACCCAAGATGAAATACCAGGATCCACTGCATGACTCAAGCACTCGTGGCGATAACGCCTAATCACAATAGTTTCTTATAACAACCCAATACTGGTAAATAACCTCTTATTAAGCAAAGCCTCGTTCTAACCCCTTCATATACTGCAAATGATGAAAGGAACATGCAGAAACTAGTAACCATTCGTCTGATCAGCATCAATACAACTATACCATCCAGAGCCATAACTTGTGCAACTCGTGCACTCAATAACAACATCACAAAAGCTGAATTCATAAAACTAAGGAAGACTCACACGAGAGGACTATCCTGCCAATAACACTTACCATTACCACATCATGCTAAAAGCCTGGTACACATCGTGAAACCATATCACGCGAATACGACACCAAGGATCATACCTCTACTTAACTCCGCTACGAAGCGTGATCCCATCCAACCGCTGGACACCATGAAATACTCCAAGCCACCTTGCTCAAAATCAATAACCATGCCACCCGAACCAGAAAGAACATAACCAACACGTCTCAATCCTGCAACACCCAATTACTTACCTTACTCAAATCTCTCTATAAAGCCCAGATAGAACCGCACCCTATGCACACATAACCAATGATCAAAACTCCTCGAAACACCGAAAGGTAACTCATAGATCACTCCAAAACATGAATAATCTAAATCACAATCGAATGGTACATCCCTCAACGATAGCAATTCAGAGTCAACAATTCCGACTCGGTGCAGACCACACACCCATACTGGCCTACCAATAACTATAAGTCAACTCTAGTCACCCACAACAGGTAGATACTCTCCGAAAGTTCATAATGACTGAAACATGACATATACCAATACCTGACTAGCCTTGCTTGCATCCTCGTAGTTCACAACTACAAAAATAATTTGTTCATGAAAACTCCCAGTCTCGAAATCCATGAGACGCACCAATTACCATATCTGGTCCCAATTCCACCACTCAAATATATAACACGCCCCTAATACTTTATCATTCCACGGGGGATACCCCCACAATTCCTCTATGTCACCAAGAAACCTTGAATATCAGCAGTCAATCCAACAAGAGAGTGTCGTAACACCAATAAAGCACCCTTATTCAAACATATTGCCTTAAACACATTGTCCTTTATGAATGTATACTCTCATCTAGCCACCCAATAGTGGTATCCTTTACCTAATTATCTGAAACTGCCAGTTGACCTTCCTTCCAGAACTGAACCGTGACCTCACATATGCCACTGTCCCCTATACATAAAATACCGCATACGCCATGCAATCCTATGATAAATATGAGAACTTCATGCTCCCTTACTATCCACAAACAACTACGTACCCAACTAACCAAGAACTTTCCATTTGATCCCATCTAGAATCAAAATCACTATACATCACATGGCCCTCACGCCAGTAGAAATATACATCTCTAACCGTGGTAGAAACCATCAAGAACTCCTGAATCACATTTGTACAACACCAAACCGCCAGGACTGAATCCTTCTAACTCAACCAAGCTACGCATGCCCCCAAATTCCAAGAGAATTGCTAAGAAACACATGTAACAACTCATTACCTTATAAACACCCAAAGAACTAACCATATCCCTTATCACGTCGATCTGAAGTACTACCAAGATGTCCTATTTACCAAAGTTCCTTCTGACTTACCTTCGAATTGATACTTATTCTTGCCATAATACCGCAATTCTCAATCCCGACTCACCGCACGAAACCCGAGCATAAAAATATACTGTCTAAGTCTCATAAGCCGCTGAATACTCCCTCAATTATCCCCAAATGCACCACATTAGAAATACTTACCTTGAAGAGACTTCCTGCGAATTTAAAGTCATTACCTTCACTTTCCTGATACTGATGGATAGAATCCATGATAATGCAAATACACCACAAGCCTTGACACCTTCCCCGTAAATCTCAGTTCTAGCCCTTCTCACACCTTGAAGATCCTCGATCGCTACATATAACCTTGAATCCGTCTGAACCATTCTCGAATGTCATTTACTCTACGCAATTTCAATTACACTAACCACGTAACAGAACGACCTGACCCCGCTTGCAATCCACATACTAGGAAAGTAATCCACTCGCTTGAAGCAACAAGCAAATTCATACACTACACACACTACACTACTAGTACAACTCCACCATTAATTGAATTCCACTATCCGTAAAGTACATTACAACTTGTATCGAAGAAATTTCCATCACTCGAGTCATTCCCAGACTCCACCTCTGTAGGTCATAACTGATTCACCAACATACCTTGAATCAAAACCAATACAACACATAATCGTGTAATCAACTTATCATTAGCGGACTCCCCCACTAGGCTCAAAGCCAAAGATCAAGACAAACAATAACTCACGATGCCCACACATTATCACTGCCACCATATTGTGGTGGGATTCAACTGACTCCTCATACGCTCATATGAACCAGACCATCTAACCCTCAACTCGTATGCAAATCTCGCATTCATCATTGTAATTCTCATGCCAACTCCCACAAGCGATCTAAACTCAAATTACAACATAAATCATTTACTGATAGAGAGAACTTACTACAGATAAACATAAGGGTCACACACCTCAGGACAACCCGCAGGAGATACCCCTGCTTGCTTAACCTCAAAATGATATCTCCCTATACATTTCTGAAAATCATAGCTATCACGCAATCACTATACCTTCCTACATTAAAACACAACCACTACTTTCCCCCAAGACATCCCATTTAGCGGTATAAGAACCTTAAGCTGATGGCAATACTAACACTGGGGTTGTGGTCAAGGAATTCTTGAGCTTCTAGAAGCTCTACTCACACCCGTCTGACCACATAGATGCCTTCACTGGACACCACGTGTCCCAAGAATGCTACTGAACTGAGCCAACAATTCACACTTGGAGAATTTCGCACAAAGCTTCTCCTCTCTATATCCTTGTAATATCATCATCAAATGCTGAGTATTATCCCTAGCTACGAGAGTACGATAGGATGCCATCAATAAATACCATAACAAATGAGTGCTAACACGGTTGAAATACACCGTTAATCAAATACACAAATGCCGCTAGGGCATTAGCCAGCCGAAAAGACATCACCAGGAGCTCAGAACATAACAGGAAAAATCCACAACACTCCACAACTACTCTACACGAGAGGTCCTTCACTACACTCACAACTCGAAGCCATATTCTAACTTAAGGCTGAAGTCAATTACTCAATGATTCTTGCTACATCTCCCGCTAATCCATTATCGTCACAATCAAACAATCTGTACACATCTAACTATCAATCCCACTCACCACGTAGTCATCTAGTCACAAAGTTCCATCAATAAGGACACAAACGGACATATAAGTCCCCCAACACCTGTGCTCACACAAATGAAGTCTTAGCACTTAAGCCACAGACAAAAATCCAGCCTCAAGTCCTTCCGACTGGCCCATTATCAACATGCTAACAATCACATCTCACCCATGGAAGCCACAAGTCGACGATGCACAACTGATACCAAGCGCTCGCGTGCGCATTCAAATACATGAAAGGAATTCAAAGAGTTACGCTTTTGGCTGAATAAAATGGATTTTCACGATAAGAATTCAAGAATGTGGAATGTTTCCTAAGGGTTGTGCAGCCTCTCCAAGATAAGTACAGATGTCTCCGTACCGATCTACAAGACTCTACTAAACCCGCGCATGATTGTTGAGTCCTATGTAACCTAGTGCTCTGATACCAACTTGTCACGACCCCAAATCCTAACAGGTCGTGATGGCGCCTATCGTGGAACTAGGCTAGCCAACCATCACATTACTTACACCTTGGTTCTATTATAACAATTCGAAAATAATTAATAATCAGCAAAATAAACAATTAACATTTTTCTCTAAGTCTTTAAGAAATTATAATATAATCTACTGTCTATAACAATTCCCCCAAGACTGGAGTCAACCGATCACAAGCATCTAAGAAATAAACTAACTCTGCTAATGTCATAATAATGTCTATGAATCAAATACTAAGTACTATATGAATAAGGGAAATGGAGAAGATTCGAACGCTGGACAGCTACCTCGAAATCCTAAACGCTGATGACAATGACCTCGGAGGACTACTGCTCCGAACCAGTACCTGGATCTGTACACAAAGGTACAGGGACTAATGATGAGTACTCCAACTCAATAGTAATGAAAATAAATCACAGTCTGAAGTATATGAAACA
>ML277950.1:0-74112 GCA_005239495.1 Nicotiana undulata
GAGAAACGGTACTAAGTACTGGAAAGTGAACAATTGAGATAATAAGATAAGACAATTTCAGATAATGAAAAGGAAAACAAGTGATACATATGATCCGTTTACAAAGAAAGGTTATGTTTAAGATCAGTTACATGTTTGTTGATTACATGTCCTTATACTTGATGTATTTTCTCACATGATTTATTGCTCGGTATGTACCTTATTTTATTATGTACTGGACCTTAGTGAGTATANTGCTACACTTTCTTTCTTTTTCTGCACTTGATTGTGCAGGTGTTGAGGCTGGTCCGTCTGATCGTACGTCCGCTGGTAGATACTGATCGCGGTGTCACTCCATACGGTGAGCTGTCTTCTTGGCGTCATCCGGATAGCACCTTTGGAGCCTTCTAGTTTCATTTTTGCTCAGTCTTTTGTTTCAGACTGCGGCTTGTATTTTTTGTATATATATTTCAGTTGCTGTATCTATGTAGCCGCCCGTTGACACTGTGACACTAGTCCGGGCACACACTTGTTGTAGTTATGTTGGGTTTTGGGGTTGTATATATTTGGCCTAGCTGTGGTTCAGCTGGTATCTACGGCCTGACCTCATATCGCTATTATATTCCGCATTATATTTGTTATAAATTGTAAATAATTGGAATATCGAGTTCTGGGGTAGTATCTCCTAAGGATTCATATGTTGGCTTGCCTAACCTCGCTGTTAGGTGCCATCACGACCTGAACCGGGTTTTGGGTCGTGACATATACACTAGAACCGTCTTCAAGCTTTTTGTAATACACACAACTATCATATGCGCTTCGAGAGAATGCATTTTGAATCATGAATGTATCAAATCTTTTATACCACTGCCTAGGTGACTCTATCACGCCATATAAAGATTTCTTAAGCAAGAAAACATGTTTTTTCTTATCCTGAGTAATGAATCCCTCGGATTGACTTATATAAATCTGCTCATAGAATGCAGTTTTCACATCTAACTGCTCTAGTTCTAAGTCATGAAGAGCCACCAAAGCCAGTAAGACCCTGATAGAGCTATGCTTTACACTGGAGAGAACACTTCATTGTAATCTATACCATCCCTCTATGTAAAACCTTAAGCTACTAATCTTGCATTGTCCCTTGATGCTTCAACCCCTAGATTGCTTTATTTTCTTTTGAAAATCCATTTGCATTCTAGTACCTTCTGTCCCTTTGGCAATGGAACAAGCTTCCATGCCTGATTCTTATGAAGAGACTCAATCTCTTCACTCATAGCACCAACCCACTGATTTGCTTTTGGACTAGAAATAGATTCTTTAGAGCTATTAGGCTCAAGAACATCAATGGTCTCTGCAACAGACAAAGCAAACTCCATAAAATTAGCATATCCAAGAAAATTACCATCAACTACATTTGCAAACCTTTGTTGTGGATTGATCACTCTCTTCTCTCTGCCTGTTGCAATGCTATAAGGTTGTTGCGCAGGTGCATCAACATTATCGTCTTGATCAATATTTTGCACCTCCTCCACCTCCTCTACTTTAGAACTACTGGGCTGAGCTAGTTGAGATTCAATTTCTAGCTTTATGCGGTCACTGACACCACGATCTGTTTTTGCTATTGCCTTCTCCCCTTGACTGTCCAGTGAGGCAGATTCATTGAATGTTACATCCCTACTGATAATTATCCCTGGAGTCCTTTGATCTGTGCACCACAACCTATAAACTTTACTCCAGTTTCATACCCTAGAAATATGCACTTCGTTGCCTTCGGCTCAAGTTTTCCATCCCTTACATGAGCATAAGTAGGACAACCAAATATCCTTAAAGTTGAATAATCAGCAGGCGAACCGGACCATACCTCAAAAGGAGTTTTGAACTCAATAGCTGTGGATGGAAATCTATTGACCAAATAACAAGTTGTATTGATTGATTAAGCCCAAAAATCTTTGCTAACACAAGAGTGTAAAAGCATGCTTTGTCCTCTATCACAAAGCGTTATATTCATACGTTCTGCAATACCATTTTGTTGTGGTATTCCGACACAAGTGCGGTGTCTCACTATGCCCTCCCTGCTGCAGAAATTATCGAACTCAGAATTGTAAAATTCCAACCCATTGTCAGTTCGAAGACACTTAACTTTTCTTTCCGTCTGCCTCTCAACCACCGTCTTCCATTTAACAAATGTCGAAAATGCCTCATCTTTTGTTTTCAGAAAATACACCCACACCATCTTTGAGTAATCATCAATCAAAGTCATAAAATACCTGGCACCACTCTTGGAGGGAACTCTGTTTAGACCCCACAAGTCAGAGTGTATATAATCTAACTTGTCTCTGGTCTTGTGCTCGGCCTTCTTGGTGAACTTTACCCTTGTTTGTTTACCAAACACACAGTGCTCACAAAAATTCAGAACTTGATTTTTGTACCCATTCAGCAAATTCTGCTTACTCAACAAAGACAATCCATTATCACTCATATGGCCAAGTCGCAAGTGCCACAACTGAGACTGATTCAGATCACCTTTTTCAGAAGCTACAACAGCTTCCCCTTCAACTACACTGGCCTGAAGATGATACAATTTAGAATGTAGTTTACCCTTCATGACTACCATGGAGCCTTTACACACTTTAAGTATTCCATTCTCGAAGTGAATTTTATACCCTTGATCATCCAAAGTCGAAAGAGAAATCAAATTTCTCTTTATCTGAGGAACATGCCAACACTCAATGTTTCTGATAATTACGTCGAACATTCTCAATTTGATGTTACCAACCCCCTCTACTGGTAATGGATTATCATCTCCCATAAAGACATTCTCACTCATTTGCTTGTAAGTTGCAAACCAATTCTTGTGTGGACACATGTGGAAAGTAGCACCAGAATTAAGAACCCAAGAATTTTGCCCATGACTAGAACTCACAGCATAGACTTCCCCTACACAGTCACTATCATCAGAATTATTGCCAGAGTCAACAATATTTGCCGAATTATCTAGTTTCTGCTTCCCTTTTTTTCTCATTCAGCTTAGTACAATCTCTCTTGTAGTGACCTTGCTCCCCGCACTCATAACAGTGTTGCTTCATTTCTCTAGACTTTGATCTGGCGGTTGGCTTTTTCCTGTTAAAGTCCTTTTGTTGTGTTCTTCCTCTAATCACAAGACCCTCGCCCTCAATTTTGTTGTCTGGAAAGCTCTTTTTCAACTCTTTAGATTTTAGTGCATTACTAACATCTTCTTGTGAAATGCTGTCTTTTACATATAGTAGTGTATCGGCAAAAGTATCATAAGATTGTGGTAAAGAACATAACACAATCAAGGTCTGATCCTCACTCTCAATTTTGATATCCACATTCTTCAGGTCCATTATAATTGAATTAAACTCATCAAGGTGAGTTTTAACAGGTGTACCTTCGTTCATTCGAAGATTGTATAACCTCTTTTTCAGGTAGAGGTGGTTTGTCAGCGATTTCTTAGAATACAGATCTTCCAGCTTCTGCCATGCCGTTGCTGCAGAAGTTTCTTCAGCAATTTCCCGAAGAACGCTATCTGTAACGCTCATGAAGATCGCACTCAAAGCCCTGTCCTTCAGGTCTGCCTTCTTTGTCTCTTTCATCTCTTCAGGAAAATTCTCATCAATTGCTTTCCATAATCCTTGTTCCACCAGGGACAATTTCATCCTAATCTTCCATAAACTAGAACCCCCGTCAAATTTCTCTACTTCGTACTTTGTTGAAGATGATGAAGACATCTTAACCCTAGATTATATGTAGAAATCCGAACCTTGCTCTGATACCAATTGTTGCGGAATATCGTAGGTTAACTAGCACACAATCACACACAAAGCAAATAGGGAAGAAAAATAAACACAAGGATTTAATGAGGTTCGGCTAAGCCTAATTCTCGGGGCAAAAAGAGAGAGAGTTTTCCACTATGAATGAGAAGAAAAGTACAATACAATCTATAGAATCCCCAACTACAACCCCTATATATAGATCCCAAAAGGTTCCAAACATATATGAGAATAGTTTCCCAATTTGACAAGGATTATAGATTTTTCTTTTCCAAATCTATTAGGACAATGAGTTTTCCTAAACCTATAGGGACTATGAGTTTCTTAAAAATACAAGGAAATAATTCAAGCTACAAATAACATATCTCTTGGTCAAACATTGAGTATGACTAATAGTTATTGACCGGGTAAAAAATATCTTTTGCTATCCAATTCTTTAAGAGCCAGTTATAGTTTATCTTAAGCACCAATCATAGATTGGTAACCTACAATTAAAATATCGTAAATAATTAACTTAATACAATTAGAAAAAGCGACTTAATAATCTAATTTTTTTATTATAGTGTCAGTGACTCAGTGTACATGTTTAACCGGAAACATCTTCTTGATTGTTGTTTCTCCAAGTACTGAAAAAGGTGAAAAAAGAAACAAATTATTCCACGATTTATGATTCATATATGAATTGGTAAAACTAAAGACTAAACCCCCTTATTAATTTGTATCTTAGGTCAATTTACTTTGTGTCATATTATTAAATTTGGCTAGCTAGTTGGCAAATTATTTAACGTATCTTTTTGTTGTAATGAAATAATTTGGAAAGTTTGAATACTATACTAGAAAAAGAAATGATGATGATAATACATTGTATGACGCATAAAATATGATGTCAATTGGCTTATTTTCATCTACGGACCCCATCCTAATGTATTGAATATTATAATTATATTTAGTTGCCACGCCTGATACTTACTGTTTTATTATGCATATTAGAAATACACAATTGATTATATTTGGGCACGTCTATTAAACTTTATTTTGAAAAGATAATGGCGTCCTTTTCAACCAGTTCTCATGCCCCTCCAGTTTCCCCATAGCCATATGTTTATCAGATACAGTAGCGCCTTCCCAGGGCTTGCAAAAATAATCTCTAATTTTTTTCGAACATATTATATATTTCCGAAAAAAAAAGATTTTCCTAGCAATTTCTTTTTCCGCAATTACAGGCAGAAAAAAATCTTAAATTTCACATTATTCGGCAAGAAAACGGATGTCTTAAAGTGTTAGCTTCCATGTTTATGAAAGCTCGAGTTGGAGAAGAAGTTAAGAAAGAACTCAGAGTAACAAAGTTATTGTTTTATTGAAGAATAAAGGAAATGAATTTCGCCCTTTACATTGTAGTATCTACAGTGTATTTATACCACAAATTAGTTACTAACCCCATAACAACCTTTCTAATTGTTTAACTAACTCCACCCTTAACCACCTAAACGAATTGTAGTTTAATAGTTCCACTTCTCTTAGCACTCCCCCTCAAGCTGAAGGCTTGAAGAGGTTCTTCACTCCAAGCTTGTCTACAAGGTAGTCATGCTGAGTCTTTCCCAAGCTTTTTGTGAGTAAGTCTGCTAGTTGTTCCTTGTTATGCTGAGTTTTCATTACACCTTGTAGTATTCTTTCTCGAACAGAATGACAATCTATACCAATGTGTTTGATTTTTTCATGGAAGATATGATTGACTGCAATTTGAATTGCAGCTTTGCTATCACACATAAGCTTCACAGGTGAGTGTAGCTGAATTCCAAGTTCCTTGAACACACCAATTAGCCAAACTATCTCAGCAGTGCATGATGTCATACTTCTAAACTCAACTTCTACAGAGCTTCTGGACACAGTCTCCCATTTCTTTGATTTCCATGAGATCAATGCATCACCGAACTTAACTACATAACCTGTAACTGACCTCTTAGTTTGTAAGCAGAAACCCCAGTCAGAGTGACAGTATGCAAATTGGTGATTAGTATTATGTGCTGGCATAGAGAGTCCTAGACCATGAGCCTCTTTTATGTACCTTACAGTTTTCAAGGCTGCTTCCATGTGAGACACCTTAGGATTGTGCGACTTGAACCACAAAGGCTAGGTCTGGTCTGGTCATAGTCAAGTAAGGTAGCCTCCCTACAACTCTTTGATAAATGTCTGGATCCTTGAGTGTTGCATTTGTTGCTTCTGAACTTTCTACATCTGCTACAGCCTTGTCATACTCCTCAGAAGTTAGCTTATGATTCAGCTCAAGAGGTGTGCCTGTAGGCTTAGCTTCCCCTAGCCCTGACTCAGAGATGAGTTCCAATTCATACTTTTTCTGAGACATGAATATCCTTCCTTTGATCTAGAAAATTCAATGCCCAAGAAAAACTTCAAATTACCTAGATCTTTCATCTTAAAGTTATTCTGCAGATCTGCCTTTGCCTGGTTAAGTAGCACCACATTGTTGCATGTGATTAGTAGATAATCCATATAAACCAACACCACAACTAAGTCACTGTCCTTTTGTTTGGTGAATAGGGAGTAGTCAAAGTTACTTTGCTGAAATCCCATGTGCAGTAATGCCTTAGTTAGTTTCTTGTTCCATTGCGGGCTTTTTTGAGCCCATACAGGGCCTTGTGTAGTTTGCAGACCTTGTGAGACTCCTCTTGTCTAGAAAACCGATCAAGAATCTGCATGTACACTTCTTTTAGGATATCACCATTGAGAAAGGCATCGTGCACATCCATCTGGTAAATGAACCACTATTTAGCTACTGATAAGGCAATGATTGTCCTAAATGTTACCATCTTGGCAACAGGAGAAAATGTTTCAGTATTGTCAAGTCCCTCTTTTTGGTTGTAGCCTTTGGCTACCAGCCTGGTCTTGTACCTCTCAACTTTCCCTGAAGCCTTAAACTTTATCTTGAAAATTCATTTGCACCCAATAGGTGTTTTCCCGGAAGGAAGGTCCACAATACTCCATGTGTGGTTGTCTTCTAGAGCAGCTATTTCAAGTTTCATAGCTTCAACCCACTTGGGATTTGTGGCTGCTTCTCTGAAGGTTTTTGGTTCTATAAGAGAAGAGTAGGATAAGAGTGTTTAACCAAAGAATTATATCCATTGACCAAAGCTATTAGGATGAACACGAGTTTCTGATAATCCAGAAAATAATAGTAAATAAAAAGGAGCAAGTAAATAGATAATAGTATGATGCACAGAAAAGTAAAATATATTGTATTCGTAGTTCAGATGTCCTTACAAATTATCTTTTGTTCCCTTTATATAGGAAATTTCTTAATACAACGTCTACCTCTTATAATGACCGCCCATTAATGACTAATTATTATATTAATGGGTGTTACAAAGAATAAGCGTAATTGCCGCGTGAAGATTGAGCAACGTATGAGTCATTAATCGAGGATCTTTGAATCTACCCGTAGCTCTGTCCGGATTCATTCTGACCGTGTCTATTCCTTGTCTCAATAAGGTTGAGTTTCCTGTAGCTAATTACCCCGTAGGTTTATTGATCTGTGCCTCTTTGTTCCGTACCTCTTTATAGAATCATATCCAGCTGTCATGTTTTCCTTGGTCCACGTAGCCGGCTAAATCATCAAGGATCATCATACGTGTGAAACTCTTTTTAACCAGTACAGATAGTCCCCCCACTTACCATTTCTTTATCGATTAATATTTGGTAAGTGGATACGCATTTATGGCAGGAATATTTTGCCGCCGCTTTACCTCTAAACATTGTATCCTTCTCTGAACATAGGAGTCGCTTGTCACTTCCATTTAATGCTCCAGCAACGTGTTCCCTCCGGATTGGTTCTGTAGTTACTCGGCGCCTTTAGGGCTTTTTGCAGCAGCATCAGTCACGAAGTGACACCTTCAATTATGACTTTTCTCATCATTGTTTTTTCCCATGTCTGACAGTTGTCTTCAAGTATAAATACCTCTTTTCTTTTCTTTACTTTCACGAAACACTTTCTAACTTGTCTCTTTTATTTGTAAAGAATTTCTTCTTGTTTTCGTAAACATGTCTTCTTCGAACCAATCTAAAAGAGTGATAGACGTCGAGAACTTGACACCCTCTTCCACTCTGACTCGGAGTCGAAGGGGTGGTAGACTGAGGAGTTTAGGCTCTAATCCTTCGAGAGGCTCTTCTTCTTCCCAGATTGTTTCCCCTCCTTCTGCTAGGTCTTTAGTCTCTCCAAGAGCTAGGGCTTCCAGGTCTTTGTCCAGGGGTAGAGAACATCACGAATCCCTACGTGAACCACGAGTTGATGAAATCATTCCTGCTGAGTTTACCTTCACTAGGGATAGTCAGGTCCTTGTAGCTCAGTCGTTATCCCTTGATAGTGTTGATAAGTATCCCACTCTTATTACCGAAGGTTTGATTCCCCCTTGTTCGCAGGGAAAGTTCTTGGGAGTCTGATTTTCCTATTGTTATTCCGAATAGCAATCAAAGAATAACGTCTTACAAGACGAGGCATTCTTTTGTTTACACCTACCCTTTTACTCTAGGGTTTCGACCTCCTCTTGATCCAGTCATCGTCAAATTTTGTCGTTTCTTCAACATTTGCTTAGGACAAGTTGGTCCTCTTGTGTGGCGGGTTGTCACGTGTCTTAGATGTTTAGCTTCTTTAGCCTCGGTTCCTTTTACCTTCAATCACCTCATTCATCTTTATTCTCCTATATTATTTCGTCAAAGGGTTTTCACTCTGGCTGCTAGGAGCAAAAGAGTGTTGGTAACCCCTGATGACGATAAGGATAGAGGCTGGTACCTTCGGTACGGTGTTGTGCCCATTGCTGGTTTAGTAGGAGAGAAAAATCTTCCCTTCCCTGAGAAGTGGAATCGTGCACGTGCGTACATTTTAGCTCACATTTGTTATTTTTCTTCTCTTTGCTTTAAGTGTTCTATTAACATCGTAGCTATTTTCTTCTTCTTTCAGCTATCATGGGTACGGTTGAGAATGTCTCTGGTATCCGTGATTGGGTAGAAAAGTTGTTGTCTGTTGCTCCATTGGAGGAAAGATTTTGGAAGTACTTCTCCGGTAAGTACGGTTGGAAAGGGAAGACTCACGGTAAGTGAAACTTTTGTTTTCGCTTCTTTTCCTTACTCAAGCTTCTTTTTCGGGGGGTGTCTGTTGCATCCATTCCGAAGATGTCTTTGGCTCAGGCCTAGGAGATTATTATCGGTTCCTCTTCTTCAAAGAGGAAAGTTGGAGGGTCAGAACCTTAGAAGAAGAAGAAGAAGAAGAAGAAGAAGAAGAGGGCACTTTTGTGCACAGGTCACGTACAAGAAGGGTGGTCTTAGACGATGAGTCTACACCCGTGGCAGTGTCTTCCGTACCTGATGTCAGACCTTCTACCTCCGGGGATTCTTCTTCTTCTCTTGCACATGATTCTGTGGATCATATATTCCGCGAAAGTTTTGGCCCTGCTGCTAATGAGGTGCCTTTGGCTATTTTTGCTCCCTTCTTTAGAGAAATCTCTTCATCCATTCCGGTTATTTCCTCTGCTCCTTTGGCCATTTCTGCTCCCGCTGCTGCCTTGCCCGTGGCTTTCTTTGCTCCTCAAGTTTCCGTTCCTGAGACTTCTTCAGATCCAAAAATTTCATTGCCCGTGGCTCCTTCATCTCAGCCTGCTTCCTTGCCTTCTGTTAGAGAAGTAGGGTCTTCCAGCAGGGAGATGAGGCAAGTGTTAAATAGGTTCCGGCTGATGGGAGCCTTTTTAAGAAATCCGTCCAACCCGAAGTGTGGCTGAAGCTTTTGATTGGCCTAACAGAGAGGACCAAGCTAAATAGTCACAGTTCTCTTACCTGGGCTAATGAGGTTGTGCATTCCTCCTTGAAGGTAACGTTCATTCTTTTGTATCTCATTCTTGTACATGTAATTATTGTATCTAATTGATTTTCTTTTTGTAGATCAATCTCATAGGCACAGAACTCATGAAGAGGATTTCTAACATGGAGCAAGAGCTAAAGGAGTGGCATGCTGAAGCAGGGAATTGGAAGGGGCAATATGAAAGCCTGAGGCTCGACATGGAAGCCTTAGAAAAAGAAAAGGGTACCTTGGAGCGGCAGATGAGAGTCGTGGCTGCGGAGTTGGCAGTGGAGAAGGCTTCTTCTAACCAAGTGGACAAAGACAAGAGCATTCTTGAGTCTTCGTTTGATGAGCAATTATCCCGTGCCTCGGAAAAAGTTAGGAGCATGAAAGCCTTGCTGGAGCAGAAGGAGGAATACTCAGGCGAGCTTGTGCAGTCACTCACCCGGACTCAGGAGGATCTTCGCATTTCTTTAGACAAAATCCAATCTTTGGAGGAGTCAATTGTACCTTTGAGGGATGCCCATGAAGCTGCTGAAGTTGAGAAGGATGGGCTAACAGCTAAGCTTCAGATATGGGAGAGAGATTATGAAACTCTCGAAGAGGCGGCAGTTGTCGATGTTAGTTGGGCGTACATGGATTCTCGCCTCGATACATTGACGGAAATGAGTCGGGGAGATTTTGACCTTAACGCTGAAATTGCTAAAACCAAGGAAGCTATGGAAAAGGCTCAACAAGGTTTGAATCTTTCCCCACCTGAAGGTGAGACTCCTGCTGTCCGAGCCTCTTCGTCCCAAGCTTCTCTTACTCCCTCTGCTGATGAAGAAGTCAATCCCCCTCCTCAAGAAGATTAAGATGTCGGTTCACCTTTTTTTTTTATTTGATTGGTGGTTATCCCCAGCTCCATCGGGGGTAAGTTTGGATCTTTTATAGTCCCCAACTGACAACTTAGGGGCACCCTAATGTACAGAAACTGTATGCGGCTAAGTATTAGTTAATACTTAGTTCTTACTTAGCCGCTTCTTTTTTAAATATATGCAAGTATGACTTTTTTGCTTCGAGTTTTGTTTTACTCTTAAGTCTTTTGTATGTTTAATTTTCGAGGTTTTTGTTTTACCTCTGAGTTTTTGCATAAAGATGCTAAAATTAGTCGTACCTTTTCATAGTAGGCACGGTGTTGCATATAAAATGCGAGCCTTTTTGTTGTAGGTATTATTTATGAAAGAGGGCCCTTTTTGATCGACACTTAAAGAAGACGACGTCTCAACTTCATAATGGTGTATTAATGTAATAAAGTGATAGGAATTTTTCACATGTTTAAGAATGTTTCTGAGGAAAGTTTTTGTTTGAACTTCCACAACATTTTACATGTGTTTGATTATAGTCTAAAAATCATGTTGCAATTGTTTTATTTTAACAGATTTGATACACTTGTATTTCGTAACTGTTTTTCGTACGTAACAGTTTTTTCGAGTTAATACAAGAGAGTGACTGTTTTTCGTTCGTAACAGTTTTTATTTAGGTTGGGATTTTCATCCGTAACTGATTTTGTTATAACAGTTTTTAATAAGTACGAGGGAAATGCTCTTACATCCGTAACTGTTTTATTTAATAACAGTTTTCTGAACAAGTACAAGGATTTTGATCTTTCATTCGTAACTATTTTATTTGATGATAGTTTTCTATATGAGTACAAAGATTTCGTAATTGTTTGTAGTTAGAACAGTTTTTGAATGAGTACAATGATGCTGATCTTTTATCCTTAACTGTTTTTTGGTTACAACAGTTTTGAGTAAGTACAAAGATGTGCATTTCTTCCTCCTAACTAATATTTTGCCTTTCAACCTGAACAATGTTCGAAGGTTTTTTCTGATCAGGCTTTGTATTTGAGTTTTCAGCTTTGTATTTGAGTCTTCGGCTCTTTCAATTCTGTTCGTATCACTTGACTTGTTGGGTAGATGGATCTTTAGGCTCGAGCTTTGACTTTTTGATAGTCTTCCTTGCTTCGTCTTAGCCTTCCATACTGTATAGTCTCCCAAGTGTTTGATCTTTGAAGAATGAAATCTCGAGCACTTGACTATTCCTTCCTTGTGGTCCTTTTCCTGAAAAGGAAAAACATGCGGGACTCGAAGGTATATAGTTTTTAGATGATGACTGCTTAACCCTTTAAAACGTCCATCAGAAAGTGTAACCCTAGACCGGAAATTTAGTTACTTCCTCGCGTCTTTGCAGATCTGACCGGGGGTACTTCTTTTCCTTAGAAGTAGTACTTCTTCAAGTGGATGGCATTCCAACTTGTTGGTAGGATTCTTCCATCCATAGCTTCGAGCTCGTAGGCGCCCTTCCCAGCTATGCCTCAGACTTTGTAGGGTCCTTCCCAGTTTGGACTTAGCTTTCCGGCGCCTTCTTTGTTCGTTGATTGAAAGACTTTTTTAAGGACGAAGTCCCCAATCTTGAAGTACCTGAGATAAGCTTTACGGTTGTAATAACGCTCTATGATTTGTTTTTGAGTTGCCATCTGTATTAGTGATTCTTCTCTCTGTGGCTCGAGCAGGTCCAAATTGGTCCTTAGTTCATAATCGTTTGCTTCCTCCGTGATTGTTGTAAACCTTATGCTTGGTTCGCCAATCTCCACAGGTATTAACGCTTCTGAGCCATAGGCAAGTGCGAACAGTGTTTCTCCCGTGGCTTTTTTTGAAGTTGTTCTATACGCCCATAGTACCGCTGGTAACTCATCAGGCCAATTTCCTTTGGCTTTATCTAGCCGCTTCTTCAGATTGTTTATGATGATTTTATTCGATGACTCAGCCTGACCATTATCCATGGGGTGGTATGGCGTTGAAGTAATCCGTTTGATTTGCCAGCTTTCGAAGAATTCTGTGATTTGCGAGCCTATGAATTGTGGGCCATTATCACACACGATCTCCTTTAGGATCCCAAAGCGGCATACTATGTTTCGCCATAAGAAGCTTTTGACTTCATTTTCTCGCACCTGTTTGAACACTTCTGCCTCTACCCATTTTGTAAAATAGTCGGTTAGCACGAGTAAAAACTGTACATGTCCTTTAGTTGTGGGAAGGGGTCCCACTATGTCCATACCCCATTTCATGAAGGGCCATGGGGATAATATTGGATGCAATAATTCCGCTGGTCGATGCATGTTATTGGCAAACCTTTGGCATCTCTCGCATTTGGATACGAAGTTCTCGACCTCTTCTTCCATCTTAGGCCAATAGTACCCAGCTCTGATTAGGATTTTTACCAAGGATCTCGCCCCTGAATGGTTTCCACAATGTCCTTCGTGGACTTCTTTCATCACGAACTCCGTTTGGCTAGGTCCGAGGTATTTTTCTAGCCCCCCCCCCCCCGAACATCTTGCGATATAATGAATTGCAAATGAGGCAGTATCGTGCAGCTTTGCGGCGAAGTGCTTGAGCTGTTTTCTTGTATTCAGGTACGGTGCCATTCTGCAAAAAATTTAAGATTTCGTTTCTCCAATCCCAGGTTAAATTGTTGAAAGTTACCTCATTTCTGTCTTGGTCGATCGCTCAATAGAATAGATGAACGACAATTGCATTGTCCGTGTTTGTTACTTCTGTGACTGCTGTGAGGTTAGCTAATACATCTGCTTCTGCGTTTTCCTCTCTAGGTATTTGTATTACCTTCCATGTTTTGAATTGTCTCACGAGCTCTCGTGCCTTTTCCAGATATTGTTGCATTCGAGTCTCTCGAGCGATGTAAGTCCCCTGCATCTGATTTACTACCAGCTGGGAGTCGCTCTTGATTACGATTTTCTCGATTAAAAGTTCTCGTGCGAGTTCTAGTCTTGCAATGACAGCTTCGTACTCTGCTTCATTATTAGTTATAGTATAACATTTAATAGCCTATCGTGTCTTTTCACCCGTGGGTGATATTAAGACTATGCCTAAGTCGACACCTTTTATATTGGAAGAACCATCGGTAAATAGGGTCCATAGACTTGGATTAGCACCGTTAAAGAGTTGTAACTCTTTTTCCACTTCAGGGACAATGCTATTACTAAAATCAACGACAAAATTAGCTAAAATCTGAGATTTGATTGCGGTCCTAGGCTGATATATTATTTCATGCTCACTTAATTCTATGGCCCACTTGGCTAATCTTCCTGATAGTTCTTGTTTATGCAGTATGTTTCTAAATGGATACGAGGTCACAACTGTGATTGGATGACATTGAAAGTATGGCCTTAATTTTCAAGATGCCATAATTAAAGCTAAGGCTAACTTCTCTAGATGTGGATATCTAGTTTCAGCATCTAGTAATGTCTTTCTTACATAATAAATAGGAGATTGTTTACTTTCATACTCTCTTACCAATACCACACTTACAGTAATTTCCGAGACGGCAAGGTAGACGTACAATCTCTCCCCCTCTTTTGGTTTTGACAGCAACAGAGGTTTTGATAGATAAGCCTTTAGGTCTTTGAGAGCCTGTTGACATTTTTCAGTCCATTCGAACCGATTTTGCTTTTTGAGAACTACAAAGAATTTAAAACTTTTTTCGGAAGATTTGGAGATAAATCTTCCTAAGGCTGCAATTCTTCCTGTTAGTCTTTGAACTTCTTTTTTGTTTATAAGTACATCAGGTATTTCTTCTATATCTTTAATCACGATTTACCTCTATTCCCCTGTTTGATACGAGGAAACCTAAGAATTTACCTAATTCTACATGAAAAGCGCATTTTTCTGGATTTAGCTTCATATTATACCTGCGTAAAATGTCAAAGGTAACAGAGAGGTGCTGGAAATGGTCTTCCGCCCGTGTTGATTTTACCAGCATGTCATCAATGTAAACTTCCATCGTTTTTCCCAGATGTTCCTGGAACATCTTGGTCACTAGCCTTTGATAGGTGGCTCCAGCGTTTTTTAATCCAAAAGACATTACTTTATAACAATAGGTCCCCCTGTTTGTAATAAATGAGGGTTTTTCCTCATCTATGGGATCCATTTTAATCTGATTATAACCAGAATACGCATCTAGAAAGCTTAACAATTCATGACATGCGGTGGCATCAATCATTTGATCTATATGTGGTAATGGGAATGAATCTTTGGGGCATGCTTTATTTAAGTCAGTATAATCTACGCATACTCTCCATTTGCCATTCTTTTTAGGTCCTACCATAGTGTTAGCTAGCTTGTCAGGGTACGTTACCTCTCGTATCGAACCAATTTTCAAGAGTTTTTGTACCTCTTCATCAATCACTTGGTTCTTGAATGATCCTTGCTTTCTTTTCTTCTGCTTAACAGGCACGAAGGATGGATCTTCATTTAGTTTATGAGTCATCACTTTGGGTGGGATACATGTCATATCTGAGTGGGACCATGCGAATCAATCTGCGTTAGCCTTTAAATAATCAATTAACTTACCTCTTCGACTAGGGCTCAGCCTCGTGCCTATATATACTTTCTGTTCAGGTTTTTGTTCAGTCAATGGAACAGCTTCGAGTTCTTCCGTAGTTGTTTTAATGTGTTCCTCTTCCTCTGGTTCATGAATGACGTCAGGTCTGGAATCTACATCCGTGTGGTCCATTTCATCTTCCGCGGCGACCTGATTCGCCCTATCATGAGTATCTTCTTCCGTATCTGTTTGAACACTTATTTCTTTCGTACCTGTTGGGTCAACGGTTTTTCTCGTACCTGTTTGGCCGGTAACATTTTTCTGGGAGATTTCTATATATTCCGATTCTTCCACCTCTACCTTTTTGTTATAATGCACCACATAATTTATAGAGATTTGTTGATCTCCTCTAATCTCTCTGATTCCCCATTCTGAAGGGAATTTTATTACCTGATGCAAGGTAGATGGTACTGCTTTCATGTCGTGGATCCTGGACCTTCCCATGATTATGTTATAAGCCATGTCAGTATCAACGACTTAGAATTCAGTGTTTTTAATTACTCCCTCGGCATAAGTGCTAAGTTCGATTTCTCCTTTGCTTATAACTGTAGAGTTGTCAAACCCTGATATGGCTCGTGCCTTTGGGATCACCTGATTTCCCAAGAGCATTTCTTCCGTGACTCTTAGCAAAATGATGTTGACTGAACTACCTGGATCAATCAACACTCTTTTAACGTTAGTGTCATGAATAAGTAAGGATATTACCAGAGCATCGTTATGAGGGAGCATTAGTCCGCCGAAATCTGCATCATCAAAGGTTATATCATCCACGTCGGGATTTTCTCGAACCCTCTTTCCGTGTGTAACTGTGATCTTCGAGGCTAATTTGCAAACTATTTCATTTACTTCCTCTCCTCCATGTATCACGTTGACGGTTCTTTTTGGAGATGGAGGCTTCGGGGGCTCCTTCCTGTTCTTCATGTATGCCTGTTTACCTTTATCACTAAACAATTATGTTAAATAGCCATATTTCAATAATTGTTCTATTTCACTTTGTAAAAATCTGCAATCCGCAGTCTTATGTCCATGATCATTATGGAATTCACACCAGAAATCTGGATTCCTTTTAGTTGGGTTTGATCGCATTTCTTTGGGCCATCGAACCTTATCACCCATATTTCTTAATATTGAAACAAGTTCAGGGGTACTTACATTAAAGGTGTGATCCCCAATTCGTGCATTACCTCTAGGTCATTCATCTCGATCCTTTCTGGATCTAGATGAGGATGAGTCCGCATCTCTGCTTGGTGGTCTATAATCTGACCTGGTGTTTTCGAACCTGGGATGAGTTACCTGTCCCAATGGTGCCAAGTAAGGATCGTACCTGTTTTTACCTGATCTCATCTCTGATTCGGAGCGTCTGGATCTGGTATGATCTTCATCTTTCGAACGGGCAATGGTATCTTCTACTGTTCGAAGTTTAGTATTGTACCTGTTATAAACATCGTTCCACGTTGTCGCTGGGAATTCTCTCAAGCTTTCTTTGAGTCTCCTTGTGGCTTCTGAGTTTTTGTCATTTAGATTACTTGCAAATGCCATGGCTGCCCAATTATCAGGTACCCTTGGTAGTTGCATTCTTTCTCGTCGGAACCTATCTACAAATTCGCGGAGTAGTTCCGTGTCTCCTTGCTTTATTTTAAATATGTCCTCCATTCTTTTCTCGACTCTTTGCGCACCGGAGTGTGCCTTTATGAAAGAATCTGCAAGCTTAGCAAAAGAATCGATAGTATTTTCAGGGAGAAGAGAATACCATATTAGGGCTCCCTTGGTAAGCGTTTCTCCGAATTTTTTGACAAGGACTGATTCAATCTCTTGTTTTGTTAAGTCGTTGCCCTTTACTCCGGTGGTAAAAGCAGTCACGTGGTCGCGTGGGTCAGTTGTTCTGTCATACTTAGGAACATCCGGCATTTTAAACTTCTTGGGTATAGGCAAGGGTGTTGCGCTTGGTTTCCAAGGTTGTTGAGAATATCTATCCACATTAATGCCTTTGATAACAAGTGGTACTCCAGGAATTTGTTCGATTCGATCGTTTTGTTCCTTCACCTGTTTCTGCAAGGTTAGTAGTAAATTTTGTAATTCAGAGTTATCAGTCATACCTGGTCTCTCTTCAAGAGATTCGTTAGGAGTGTCATCCCTTGCTGAGTTTACCAACCCAGAGTGAGGATTTTCCACGGTGATAGTGTTACTGGGAGGTGGTGTCAGTGATGCAGGTTATGCCGATGGTAATCCCCTTGCAAATTCTTGCAAAGCTTGGCTCACATACTCTGCAATCATTTGCTTTACCTGATCTTGTTCTCCCGTTTGATCATTATTATCGTTGTTGTTATTGGATCTTTCTGGGGATTGTTCCCTTGAACCACGTGGGGTTTCTAAAGGTGATGGAACCGGGGTTCCATTTCTCGTCTGGTTGTTGTCGTTGGGGTTCGACATAGTTCAGAGGATATCGTTTGAAAAGTAAACAAAGATTATCAGACTTCCCGGTAACGGAACCAATTTGTTTAACTAAAGAATTAGAACCTTTGACCAAAGCTATTTTAGGATGAACACGGGTTTCTGATAATCTAGGAAAATAATAGTAAATAAAAAGGAGCAAGTAAATAGATAATAGTATGATGCACAGAAAATTAAAATGTATTGTATTCGTAGTTCGGATGTCCTTACAAATTATCTTTTGTTCCCTTTATAGAGGGAATTTTTTAATACAACGTCTACCTCTTACAATGACCGCCCATTAATGACTAATTATTATATTAATGGGATGTTACAAAGAATAAGCGTAATTGTCGCGTGAAGATTGAGAAACGTATTAGTCATTAATTGAGGATCTTTGAATCTACCCGTAGCTCTGTCCGGATTCATTCTGACCGTGTCTTTTCCTTGTCTCAATCAGGTTGAGTTTCCCATAGCTGATTACCCCATAGGTTTATTGATCCGTGCCTCTTTGTTCCGTACCTCTTTATAGAATCATACCCAGTTGTCATGTTTTCCTTGGTTCACGTAGCCGGTTGAGTCATCAAGGATCATCATACGTGTGAAACACTTTTTTACCAATACAGAGAGAGCATGTATATAAGCTGGTTTGAGAGTGTCATAAGAAACACATGAGGAAATAAGGTATTTACAGGTACGATAGATGACCAGTTGTGTCACATAATCTTGTAGCCACAAGGGTAGTTGCTAGGTCTTGATGATCTTCTAAGGTTCATAGCAGGAGCCTATGAAGACTCTAGAACACAAGGCTCAACCTCAGAAGGAGAGTAACCTAAAGAACCATGTTCCTCTAAATGATGTTGTGCATGCGGAGAAGCATCTGGGAAGGTGTCCATAGGTTGACTCTGAGATGGATCAGGAGATAAAGGAGTATCAAAAGGCTCAGGCAAATGCTGCATTTCTATGGTAAAACGAAGCAAGTCTAGAACATGAAACATGGGAGTGCCAGTGGTTTGTAGATGTTTAAAAATGTGTTCTTTAAATACCACATTTCTACTTACAATAAAGGATTTTGAGTAAACATCATAGACCTTGTAGCCCTTCTGAGTTGAAGAATAGCCTAGAAAAGCTCCAGGTACTGCTCTTGAATAAAACTTGTCCAATTCCTTGGGTGAGGTTGCATAACACAAACAACCAAATACACTGAGGTGTGAGAAGGATGGAGCATGCAAATAAAGCATCTCAAAAAGTGATTTCCACCCATGACTCTTGAGGGAAGTCTGTTGATCAAATAAACAGCAGTAGATACACATTCTCCCCAGAATTTCATAGGAATAGCAGCCTGAAATCTCATTGCTCTAGCCATCTCTAAAATTGTCCTGCGTCTCTTCTCAGTAACTCCATTTTGATGAGGTGTATAAGTGCATGTACTTTGACGATTAATTCCTACCGATGACAAGAGATTGCGTACTTCATGATTGAAGAATTCACTACCATTATCACTTCTATGAGTCTTAAATGATGCTGAGAACACAATCTTCACCTTTGTTAGGAAATCTTTCAGAACAACCATTGTATTTGACTTAGAGGCAAGCAAGGAAATCCAGGTAAACCTAGAGTAGTCATCCACAATAGTAACAAAGAACCTTTTACTGTCATATGTTGGTACCCTATAAGGCCCCCATATATCACAATGTAACAATTCAAAAATAGCATTAGAAGTAGTAGTGCTCAGTTTGTAAGGTAAATTTGTTTGCTTGGCTAAAGGGCATATAATGTAGTGAGTGTGATTGTCTTTCAGGTTACTCAATGATGTGTACTTCTTGATTATATCTAGAGGTTCATGAACTAGCCTTCTATGCTAGCTTACACTAGAATCAGAATATTTATTAGCCACACAAGCAAACTTATTCCCAAACATAGTAGTTTTATGAACATACATCACCTCAGATACTTGTTGAGGAGTTTTATTCCTTGCTGGATCATGTTTCAGCATACCATTTAGTAATTATTTGCCTTGCAATAGGTACAATCCCTAATCCTCCTTACCAATCCCCTTCACCTGACCACTGTAAAGATCCTGGAAGATACAGAAGTCAAGGAAAAATTCCACAAGACACTGCAACTCCTTGGTCAATTTAGACACAGACATCAGGTTGTATTTAAACTCTGGTATGTATAACACATTACTGATATCCTGATAGTTAAACACACTTGCTTTTCCCACATGTGAAATAGAGGCAACATTTCCTGTAGGCAAGTGAACCTTACTTCCCTTTTGAGGTGGAACTGACTGACAAGAATTTAACATCTCTAGTGTGGATGTCATATGACTTGAAGCTCCAAAATCTATTATTTAATTATTATTAACATTATTGAATAATAGAGCTATCAGTTTACCTGCAGTTGGAGATCTGGCGGAAGGGCCTTCATCTGCCCCTTGTTAAGCAGTTGAACTATCTGCTGATATTGCTCCTGAGTAAAGAAAGGAGTTGTGTTGTTGCTGAGTCTGAAATCCTATTGGTGATGTTATCTGCATTTGCTGAGGCATATACTAAAATCCAGTTGATGAAGGCACTTGCATTTGTCGTAGCCCCCCTGTTATTCCTTCTCCCCTGCCCTGTAAACCTCCAAACTACATCTACATCTGACTGTTTTACATAGTAGGATTGTAGTTAAGAGCAGTATTGACATGATTGGCATATGCTCCAGAGTTGCCCCCTTTCTTCTTTGTCTTAAAGTTAGACTTGAAGTCTTGAGGGTATCATATTAGCTTGAAACAACTTTCTTTGGTGTGTCCTTTGTAGTTTCAAAACTCACAAACCACTATCTTCTTCTAAGCTCTAAACTGTCTGTTACCGGTAGCTGGATTTTTGTTGCTATACAAAGCAGTGCTGTCACCAACTTCTGCTACTTGCATCATTTGAGTGAAATTGGCCAGATTCCTTTGGCTTTCCACATCCATAAGAAGAGAATAGGCCTTGGTAATACAAGGCACTGGTGACATCATCATAATTTGTCTTTGAACTTGAGAGTGAGTATCATTCAGTCCCAAAAAGAACTGGAGTAATCTATGATACTCAAAATGCTCAGCATATTTCTTTGATTCTGGGCAGGGACAACCTAGAAAGGGCATCAAACTCATCCCATAGGTCCCTCAGTTTAGAGAAGTAATCAGCCACATTCATTGTTCCTTGTGTTAGTATATGAATCTCTCTGTAAAGGTATAGAACTCTAGATCAATTTACCTTATCGAACCTCTCTTTCAGATTTTCCCACACCTTATGAGCATTAGAAGCATACACGACACTACTCAATAGCCTTGGGCGCACAACATTCATAATCCAAGAGAGCACTACATCATTTACCTTTTCCCATTGCTCGTGGAATTCAGGTTCAAACTTAGATTTTAGGTATAGACCATCTACAAAACCTATTTTACTTTTGTCATGCCCCAACCTCGAGGAGCGTGACCGACGCTCAACCGAGTGAACTCAACCGATCAAGCCTATTAGACCCACCCAATCTGACCCATTAAGATTTTGAAAGAATAAGGGGGCACACTTTTATTTCTATAATATCATAAAATGGTTTAAAATGGTGAGGGATGTGTGGTTTATCGGTCTAGGGTCAGGTCTAAAAATAAGAAAAAAGGTCCCCCGACACAGATACCGCAAAAAGAGTATGCGGTCTGCAAAGTTGTCGCAGAAAGGGGGTCTCAGGAGGGGTAAATTTCTGGCCAGGTATGCGGCCATTATGCGACCCGCATACCTGTTCTACGGTCGCATAATGCGCCGGAGAATTCCCCTCGAACAAAACTTCAAATCAGATATGTGATGGATTATGCGGCCCACATATTAATTATGTGATCGCATTTTGAGCCGCATAATTGGCTTCAAGTTTGACCAGTTCCCTAATTCACTCTCCGACCATTATGCGGTCCGCAGAGTGATTATGCGACCGCATAATGGGCCGTAGAAACGCACTCTTTCGCGAATATTTTCTTTTAAGTTCGTAGGGTATTGTTCAATCCAAAATGTCCGAACCGCGGCGAGCAAGCTCACCGTGAAGAACTTCTACTATAACAACGCATGAATCTAACTCGGCACCACAAAATCTCGAGTTTTGGGTTAAGAATTTTACGGGTCCTTACAACTTTTACCTAATATACCTATTCTCATATATCGACTCCACAAAGCATAGTTATCTGAGCTAGTTAGCTGAGAGAAATGAGTGAGCAATTGGTGTATTAGTCGGTTGAAGAAAAAGAGGATGATTATGATTAATTGTAGGGAAAACAACATGTGCTACTGGTGCATTCACATGTCTCGATGTACTTTCATTTGTTTCGTCTCCAATCGCCATTGATGAATCTTTCAAGTTGATTAAATCGCAAACCCTAGCTAAGAGGTGTTGATACTTTCAGACAATTCAGTGTAGCTTGATTGAACCGCAGTAACACACATACACGCAATTCATCAAGGAATTAGATTGAGATCGTCATCACGAGCTCTGATACCATGTTAGCTTCCATGGCTATGGAAGCTCTTAGCTGGAAGCTTGACTTGGAGAAGAAGTTAAGAGAGAACTCAGAGAAACAGAGTTACTGTGTTGTTGAAGAAGAAAGGTTTGTAGTATCTACCATGAATTTATACTACAAATTAGTTACTAACCTCCCAATAACTTTTCTAATTGTTTAACTAATAAGATTAGCTAACTCTACTCTTAACCATCTAAACTAACTGTAGTTTAATAGTTCCACACCTCTTAACATAAAGCACAATTTTACCTCTATGAAAGAAAAAGATGGATAGATTTGTAGATTTTTAGCCAATCTCAACTTATTTGGATTTGGCGCATAATTATTTTTATTGTAGTATATATTATTTTCAAAGTGTTTTGGCTTAGTGTGTCCACTTGAGAATATCTATATACGGGAAGAGATATAGATCAGACAAAGCTTGCATGCCTCCTCGTAGCAAACTCTAATAATTGATGTCATGCATTCAAGCATCTTATTTATAATTGTGTCTCTGTTTTACTAAGCTGCCATGTGATTTTCTAGGTACATTGGTCTCTCATATTTTCAACCTATGCACTACACGCTTATTACTAACATATGTAACATGTACCCAAATTTAGTACACATATGCAGAATTTCAAGTAAAAGAAGTCCACATATATCAAAATTTAGTTAGTACATGAGTTTAGAATTGAGATTGTGAAACTTTGATAAGGCTCTACTTTAATCCCAAACTAATGTTTACTTTGTTTGTAATATATATATATATATATATATATGTACGGAAAGCTCCTTTGTTTGAAGTAAAATTAATACCTCAAATAAGCTATTTATATTTATATATTTGACTCTCAAGGAGAAAAAATGAAACAAAATTTTGAAACCATAGGAACACTAATTACAATGGTTTGATCTTCAACATGGGACTAGTTAATAAGAAAGTATCACAGGCTTAATTGATTAGACTTGGTCAAGAGATAATTGTATTAGATAGTAACATTTTCCATTGTAATCTCTTGAATGTTGACCATTTAGCTAACCCTTGGACAATTATAATAGGTTGTTTTCAAGGTTTGGGTGCAGGAAATAGAGTGAATAGTACTCAAAATATAGACAACAAATGAGGGGAGAAAGAAAATAACAAGACTCTCGCATGGAAATGAATTTGGATTCATGTTGTTGTCTCAAGAAAAGAAAGATCTCTCTCTCTCACACACACAAACAAAACAATTTCATACCATCATCTTGTATTCATTATGCCTACAATTATTATTCTTTGTTGCCTCACCCCAGCATGCCCCCTTCCCCCCCCCCCACCCCCTAACACCCCCCCTCCCCCCATCTTATTCCCCTATATATACTCACTTCCCTGTTCCACTCTTCCCACCTCCACTTCTCTCTCTGTTTTTTATCAAACACCTTTCAATTTCAAAATTTGATCATCAATGGCTGTTTCTGGATTTGAAGGATTTGAAAAAAGGCTGGAGTTACACTTCTCCGGCGACGATCCGGTGATCGGAATGGGTGGTCTCCGGCAGCTGGACTTTGAGTCAATAGAGGAAGTATTAAATGCAGTTCAATGCACTGTAGTGTCAGCTGTTGGAAACCAATATTTTGATTCTTACGTACTATCAGAATCAAGCCTTTTTGTTTACCCTACAAAGATTATTATCAAAACATGTGGCACAACACAACTACTAAAATCTATTCTTCCTTTAATCCAATTCTCATGTGAAATGGGATTTGTGATAAGTGAGTGTAGGTACACAAGAGGCAATTTTATCTTCCCAAAAGCTCAACCTTTCCCTCACACAAATTTCAAAGATGAAATATATTATTTACAAGAACAATTACCTATTCATCTTTGTTACCAAAAAGCCTCTGTTATGCCATCAAAATTCATTTCTCATTCTTGGCATGTTTTCACTGCTTGTGACAAATTTTATGATCCTCTTGAAATTAGCATTATACCAAATGAACTTTTCACTATAGAAATTTGCATGACAGAACTTGACCGACTACTTGCTAGGAAATTCTTTAAACATCCAAATATGGCTGCAAATGAAATGACTGAGATAACGGGTATTAGTGATATTAATCCTAATGCTTTGATTTGTGATTTTGTGTTTGATCCTTGTGGTTATTCAATGAATGGAATTGATGGGGATCGTTATTCTACTATTCATGTTACACCTGAAGATGGTTTTAGTTATGCCAGTTATGAATGTGTTGGATCAATTTATGATGATCCCAATGATATTATGAATATTTTGAAGAAAGTTGTGCAAGTTTTCCGACCGGGGACTATGTCGATTTCGACTACGTCGACAAGCAACGAGGTTTGGACGAGGATTGTTAAAGCTGTGGAGCCACTAGGAATGAAATGCCGGAGCTGCACAATGGATGATTTTCCGGCCGTCGGAAGTGTGGTGTTTCAGACTTTTACGTCTTGTCGGAAGTAGGCGGTGGTGGGAATGGCAGCGGTGGTGGTGGTGGTGGTAGGAAGGTGGTGAACTGGTGGTGCAACCATCGGTGATGGTAGATATGTGGGAAGAGGTTTTGAAAGAGTAAAGAGAGGGAGTAGGAGACCTTATTTTTTCTTTTGTATTTTCTATTATCTTATTTTTATTTTGTTAGAGTTTAGTTGAATTTTTTTTAATTAAAAATGAAGTAGAATATTGATATGCATGAGTTATGTAATTGCATTGGATTGGATGGTGGGATGATCAATGTAAGCTTTGACTTGTGTAGAGTGATGCAAGTAAAAAATTGCACTAAAAAATTATCCTATAGTGTCATTGTTCATTTCATGGAAAAAAATGCAATTACTTAAAATTAAAGAAAAAAACGAAAATTTCAAAAAAGATATAGAAGGAGAAGAGAAGGGAAGATAGTGGCCTTAGGTTGAAATATCATGATAATGCACCCCACTTATGTTTGTCACGCCTAGAGAAATTTGTTTTGAGATTGCCTTGTTAATGTCTTGCAGTATTGAAAAGTGCATGGATCTTTTTCTTGCTATGTTTTCATTTTGTCTTTCTTCTCATCTCTTTGTCTCTAATGAGAACTTGCATGAACTTGTGCCCGTTTGTTCCTCCATGATTAAGCATGCATCTTAATTAGATAAATAATATACATACAGTTATATATGAGTGGAAAAATCTAGTATATATATATATATATATATATATATATTGTCTTACTGGAAATAATCTCTTTATCTTTATTTTCATTAAATAGGGTAAAATCTGCATACAAATTATACTCTCTAAATCCTACTTGTAAGATTACACTGCATTTGTTTTCGTTACGTAGGCCATTGACATAACAAGGTGCCAAAATTGAAGCATAAGTAAAAACTACAAAACATCTCTCAAGATTTCTTCCTTTTATAGTTTTTCTATGTTTTGCTCAATAGCAATTTTATTTCATCAACTTCATTTTGAAATAGCTGTCATTTCTTACTTAGGTGCTATATGTTTTTCTCTTGCTTATATGTGTCTCATATATGCATTCTCATTATACAAACACATTACATTGCTAACAAGAAAATAGCTACTTAATTAAACAGCAGAGATACAATCAAATCAAACTTGTGACATTGCGAATTAAATTATGATTTTCCGATCACTGGATTGTCTGGGATAAACATTTACCTTCACAAATTGGGTATTCACGTCAAAATAGTGCCTAATGACCACTTTTTTATTTTGTCTTTCAAAAATAGCTATTATCCTAAACTTCTAAATTTTCACAAGTGAAAATTATTTATTATCCTGAAATTTCACTTGTAAATTTTAACTCTAGGACAATAGCTATATTTCAACGTTAACTGAGAAATGGCTATTCGGAGCCCCCCCCCCCCGCCCGAGATTCACCAATAATGAGGGGCCCAAGTGTATTCGCTACTATTTATAAGGCCCATAATAGACCAAAATTAGAGTGGGCTCTTAAAATTCGAAAGAAGAATTAAGGAAAAACTACTCAAACTAGGGAATCATACGAAAATGTTCAAAATAAGTCCAAACTTACCAAATTCTAGCAATTAATCACATATTTATCAAAACCAGTCAAGTGGATCTAAAAATTAAAAACCTAGATAAATAAGGATTTTCTCTCCAATAATCACACGCAAAAATGTCCTTCCATACACAATGTTAGATGCAAGGCAGGAAGAAATTTTTGAGGATGAGGTAGCAAAGTTGAAACACAAAGAAAAAAATATGTAAGAGTCTAAAAACCGAAGCAAAAAAGGACCTTTTCAACATATATGGTTGAACATTGGAAACATATAGATGAATCAATATACAAAATTTGAGGAAGATTGGAGGTGATTTGGATAAGTTTTGAGTCAAAATTCGTAATTGAAATCGAGTTTAAAAATTTCTCTGACATATGAATCAAACATGTATATTACATGTATTTCATATATAGGTATACATGGATATACAGGAGATACACCAGAGATACATATTTTATACAAAACATATACACAAAAGATACATGAACATACACAGTAAGATACACATATCATCTTCTTCCGTGCTCATCTTGTGTACTTAAAATTTCGCTCATATTTCAATTCATACCACCTAAATCTCCACCAAATCGTACAAAAATTGAGATTTACACTCTTTAAGATGTACTCAATATATTCTAATAATACCCACTCGAGATAAATTCCAATTTCATAAATCTATAATTTTGAACTCAAGCTTAAGTCCGTGGTGTTTTCAATTTAATTCTTCGACTCAATCCAACAAACTGTTTAATAGTGATTTCTAAATTGAATTAGGGTGCTTGATTCCCTGAAACTCACTCTAGCTTACTGTATGCTTTAAAAACTGACATTAATTGAAAATTATTTGGACTAAAATGACATTTAGGTCTTTTTTGGTAAATATTTTATTTTTGGGCTAGTTTTAGTTGAAATTGTTTATGGACAGGTTAAAATGAAGGGAGAATGACACAGTTACCTACAAAAACAAAAATATTTACCCTTGTCTACCCATTTGTTTTCTTACCCATCAAACTAATTACATCTCCTACCCATAATGGTTTTTGTGAGGAAATTTCTCTTTTTTCTCTAATTCTTTTTTATTTCTATGCTTCTTCTTTTTTTCCTTTCTTTCTTTCTTTTCTCCTTTTCTATTTCTTGTTTTTTTTTCTTTTTCTTTTTTCCTTTTCTAATTTCATTTAACTTCTTTTTTATATATTCTTTTTCTCTTCATAATCCAATTTCATTTACTGTTTTCACTATTTTTTATTATTCTTTTTTATACAATAAGAAAATATAACTGATATAGTAAATATTTGTTAACCTTTTTTTTAAAAATAACTAGTATAATATACTTTTTATTTTTTTCTTTCTTATTTTTTAAATTCAATTATTAAACTGAAATAATATCAATTGTCACTTGATCTAATTCACAGAATATCACACTGACTACTGCTGAGCATCATAAATTACATAATCAAATTCTAAGAATCAACACGTGATTGCCTTGCAAAATTTGATCTCCTTCCCTACAAATATCAGTACACACTCTACTATTAGGAGTAATACAACCCGTTATAGAGCAAGAAAATATAATTTAGAGCAACCAAATCTACACATATACTAGTTAGAATAAAAATGATAATAAAATATTGAAAAATGCAATAAAAGTATAAGTAGCAAAAAAGACTTCTAGTACCATGTGATACCAATATGGTATATATGTATACCAACAGAGCATATGATTTCTCTAGAATATTGCTACAACTATCTGCGACTATACTATTGTACCAAAACATTAAAGGACGCAATAAAAGTATGAGAAAATTACATGTTCGTATTGCAAGCTAAATATTCGCAAAACAACTTGCTCATTTTGTATACTAACATGGGTATATAGTTGTATGGGGTCGTTCCAACAATTGCCTATAACTATTAAAACTAATACATAATACACATAATTTATGGCCATCGGCACACAAGAATTCCAACATTTCAAATCATGTTCATATAAATAATTTTCATAATAGAATTCACTTAAAATGCAGCTAAAACAACCAAAACAATGTTCAAACTACCATATGATACCAAAATATCATATAACTATACCAACATGGTATACCATTTTGCTGGTTAATTTCCGGCAACTATATGACTATACTACTATTACATAACGCACATGCATAAAGAGAAAAATAAAAAAATAGCGTATCACATATTAATATAATAAAGTATTTCTATATTACTATTATTAAAAGAAAATCAAATATTGTACCAATTAAATGTAGCTGATACAATCAAAATATGATTCAACTTGCAAATGATACCAATATAGTATATAGCTATACCTATAGGGTATATAGTTGGAATGAATTGTATATCAAAATGGTATATTGTATACTATTTGGGTATACAATACAAATTCGTCTTCTTCTCTGGTTCAACTATATTTCAACCCAAATTTCTAAAATCTAAGGTTCACTACGGTCGACCTCGGAGCATTACAAATCGATGATCGTCATGGAAAGGCGGGAAATTCCTAAGGACACATGGTTTGAGCTGACAAGGCCTGTAGGAAATAATACAAGTCCGTACTGAGCCTTTATACAGCTGTACCAGTAGCATTTCTTTGTAATAATTAGACATGTACTATGTTGGGATTCCCCCCTCCTATATAAAAGGGACCCCTATCATTTTGTAACAAACATGAATATTCACCACAATGGAACATTCTCTACTTTTTTTGCTCAAACGTGCTCAACAATTACTCTATAACTTCATTGTTCTTCATTTATTGTGTTCATTCATTGTTCTTCATTTATTGTTCACTATCAACCGTTAAATATTTCCCTCGAGGTCCTATACCGTTGAGCTCGAGGCCCCCAATCTTGCGACCACACCGGTTTGCTTACCATTTCTTGCTTATTTACACTTAGCATTATTCACATAATAACTAGTATTAAGATAAATCACATATTTTTAGAACCACAAATTAAATCTAATTGTTAATACCTTCAAGGTAAACACAAGGCATCACCCTTTCATGTATTAGCAATACTAGAATCATAGTTGATTCGTTATTCAAGTTTAATAGAATTTTTATATTTTGATTTAAGTTATATACATTAGCAATAATATAAAAAATATTTTATATTATTCGTATATTATTTGTTTATTATATATCTTATGTTTATTGTAATTATTAGGTTACTATTGATATTTATCATAAAAAATTATTTGCATAACTAATCTATAAATGTCGTAATTTTGCATATTATAGAAATAAACTCCTTTTGATTTAAAAAACATAAAGATAAAATAAAACAGGTACAGTAAACTTCTTTTTTACAGGTAAATACTTTGAAAGAGAAGAAGAGCTTTGCATTTACATCGGGCCCTTTACTATTGAATCAAGATGAAAAACGGGGCAAAAGGGAATGGGTAGGCGCGTAATAAAGTTAGGTCCTATAGATAAAAATTATAAATAGTTTAAAAATAGGCAAAAACGAGTAAATAATTTGTCTTTTGTAGGCATATAGTGTAGTTTCCCCTAAAATGAATTGTGTCACTAAGCGGGTCGCAACTCAACTACTTTAATATTATTTCTTTTACAAAATATAATAGATTCGCTATTTATATTTTTAACAATTATTTTTTGGTCGTATATGTTAGTGAATCGCATCATTAAGATAAGACGTTTTATCATGAAACACTTCATCTTTTCATGTAATAAACATGTTGAAGACATTAATGACCATATGTTTAGCAAAAGAAATAGTAATATTTAATGTTTGAAGAATAATCGTAGTCTCTAGACTCTAGTAAAATTAAGTTTTACGTCCTTTCTAACCTTATTTTATTCTCACCAACATCCCCTATGCTTAGTTTTGAACTCAAGGAAACAAAATAAAGTCAAAGAAATTAGTACGATTCAACATTTGGTCTAAATGACTCCTCTTAATATTGTAGGAAAGGGGCCGGTTGGTAGGGTGTATAAGAATAGTGCGGAATAAGGTGTATTAGTAATGCATGAATTAGTAATGCATAGGTAAGTAATGCAAACATTAGTTATGCAGATATTATTTCTTATTTACTGTTTAGTATGGTGTATTAAAATTATAATGTATTGCATAATTTTTTAGAAAAATAGTTGTTTACAAAAATGCCCTTCATATTCTCTAGCTTTAAGGGACTTTAAGGACACTTTTGTCTTTAACCATGCTAATGCATGCATTAATAGCCTTGGTATTACTAATGTCATGGTTTTTTATGCATTACTTGTGCACAGGATAATGCAAAACATGATGTATAACTAATAAAAGTATTAGTTATACACACGTTGAAAAATGTACCAAACAAGATATTAGTAATGCATAGAGCTAATGCTTGCATTATTTTTTCTAATAACTCCTGCAAAACGACCCCTAAATTTTATACTCATATAGCGCCGCGCTTCCAACCCTGTCAAGCTGTCCGATAATCAGAGTGCCACGAGTTTGAACTATAATACACTAACCATTTTTGTTGTTTTATTCAATTGAAATTGTCTAATTCTCTGCTACTTATGTAAAAAAGAAAAAAAATTCCAACCATACCTCCAATTCGGAAGGGGAAAAAAATAAGCATAATAAGAAAGCTTCTAGCCTAGCTAGCAATTTTATTATCATATGATATAGCCCTAATACAACACAGATAGCATGAAATATAGGGGAAAGGAGGAGAAAATGACTTTAAAAAGTTAATTTTGTTAACTTATACTAACACCTTAAAGAAGTATGACATATAGTACGTAACTATAAAGGGAAACAAGAAACTTACAGATGGAACAAAAATGAAGAACCTCTTGTCTATTCTGCACTCAAATCCTTAACATTCCTGCTGAAGCTATCAAAACAAAGGAAACACTTAAGTTTATGGAGTCACTTCATTAGCTTTAAATTAAACTTAAATAAACATAACAATTGACTAATTAATCAAGAAAAATTAATTTTTCACTGTGAATGAGGTGGGGTAGTGTATAGCTTGTCGAAATTAATATATACCAATTTGAATCTAAAATGTGGATATGATAGTGCAAATAAAATTGCCTTTTCAGTAACATTAATGATTAAACAAGAAATTAATTGTTAATTAGTGGTTAGTTTTTGGTTAACACGTATTAGTCTTTCATTGAAAGAGCTTGGCATGCGTTTAAGCACAAAAGAAAGCTCTAAATGTCACCTTTTTGCAACTAAAAAGATTGGTGGGGATACGTGTTGCATTTACTTTGGTTTATTTAGATTAAAATATGATGATTGGATTTCATTTTTTTAAATAGTACGGGTAGTTCTCTACTCATTTGATTTCAAACACAGTTCCTAAGCCATGTTTTAATGATTGACAACATTTTTACTTTCTTCTTTTTCGTTACTTTTCTGGATTATCTTGCCGGGAACATGTACATGTGTCAAGACAAAAACCAATAGTCTTTTTGTTTGCCTCGAAATACAAGTAACAATTAAATTTGTAACGTGATTATAAGGATAACTGAATGAATAAAGGAATTAAACAATTGAAATGAATCAAATCAGCGTGATTGTGAGTTATCGACCCCGATCTGGATTAGACTCGAGATCTTGTGCAAAGAACGGTAAGAACAACAAGAATAATATGAACGATAAGAACTGTAAAGAATTAAGAGCGAGCAAAGGAGCAGAGTGCTTTGTATTTCTCAGTAATTGTGTAAGTGATAATTCGTGTAGGATAATAATGTCCTTATAAATAAACATGGTTCATCTTTATATAGTAGAGGAATCCTAAATAAAGTATAACTCTAATTTCGGAAGTAAAATACATGATTGATATCAATAACCGTTAATGACTCTTCCAATTCCGAGATTCTCGCCGAGATTGGTGGTCGATTGCGGATATCTTGTGATTCTGTTACTTTGGTATCGATTTAGCCTGATCTCGATCTCTCGGTCCTCATGTTCTTCGAGCCCGAACTTGCTTCGACACCGGCTCACTCTCGAGGCGTACCCTCGAGCCTGTAAAATCGGGTATCATCGAATTTTACCTATACAGATAGTCCCCGCGTTTCTTAGAATGAAATGAGAAGAAAGGATTTGTGTCTCGATTCTTCGATATTTCGATCATGACGTCGTCTCCATGACGTAAGCGATGGATGTGACCGAAACGTCCTGTCGGTTCGGTTCCCAAAAACCATCAATGCTTGTCAGTCGTCGGTCGGCCATTAGTGATACCGAACAATCGTTTGAAACCTATAAATACTACCTTTCGAATTGATTTCAAACTTTACTTTGATTTGAACTTCACCTTTGCTTTGATTAAATCTTTCAACTTCGAAACTTTTCTTGCCTTCTTCCTATATCCGCCAATCTTACCCCTACTTTCTGCTTTCCTCACTTATATCAATGGCTAAGACCTCCAAAACGGTGCCGCAAAAGAGAGGGGCCTCCTCTTGAAGGTCGGCCGACAACAAGACATCGATGGAGCCGCGCGTTGAGGAGTGTGTTCCTGGGTCTTGTGAACTGACTTTTGAGTTTAAAGTGGACAGGCCCCCTTCAGTTCTCGGCCGGTGTGAGCCCGTGTCCCGCTATATTTGCTCGATATCTGAAGACGATCTCGAGCAAGTAAAAAAGGACTGCAATTGGAGCAACAAAGAGGTGGTGATTCCTTCCCCTGATGAGGATATCACCACTTATGTGAAAGGGGTTTTGAGTGTTTACACTTACCCATTCACATTGGGGCCCGTGGACCCGGTCATACTCGACTTTTGCCGCTAATATCGAGTGACCCTAAGGCAGGTCCACCCTTCATTTTGGCGCATTGTGATCTTACTCAGATTCTTTTTGAGCAAAGTCGAGGGGGTGTCTTTCACCCTCAACCATCTAATCAGGTTATACAGTCCTCGACTCTACCGAGGTGGTTTAATAAAGCTCCAGCGCCGGGCTACAAAAACATTATTCTCGAGCATAGATGAAGACAAGGATCGGGTGGATGGGTTGGTTCGTCCGAATCAAGACCTCCGATTTGATTCCTGCCAAGAAGATGCCATTCCCCGAGGAATGGAATATGAAACGTAAGTCCGATTTTCGTCGATGGTGTTCGTTTTCTTATTTGATTGATTTCTATGCCCGATCTAAGTTCCATTTCATGGTGCAGCTTCTGCTTGGTTCCTTGGTGCTATCCCAGATCTGGAAGGTTGGGTTCGCTAACTAGCCTCCACTTCTTCATACTCCGAGCGCTGCAGGTGAGATTCGGCCAAGGGTCGATGTGAGGCTAAGAGCCATGAGGAGTTCCTCTGTCTATATGCTGATGTCTTTCTGTAAGAATACCGTTTTTTAACTTAGTCTTTTTGTGTAGGACTTGGAGAGAATGTATCCATAAGGCCACCTCTGCCTAGTGAAGAGGGGGTTCCGTAACCACCCAAAGAGAAGAAGTGACGATGGGCCTCGTCCCCTGGTACCCCGAAGCCCAGGAAGAGTAGGGCTCGAAAATCAAGGATCGACCCCGCCGCTTTACCTGATGATGTGGCTCAAAGACTTTGGGAGGAGGATGAGGCAGCACAAGGTGATGATGACTTCTTACTGATAGTTCCTGAGGGAGGAAGCACTGCAGCTCCGGAGGTTGCTGAGCCGGTGGTGGACGAGTCGGCTCAATCTCAACTTAGGAGGATCTCGGAGGGAGATCCGAGCGGAGTCCCTGAGCCATCGGGCGGTAAGGGCACTCCTTGCTATGCCGAGAGATCGGTGGATGTTTCCGAATGGTCTAGCTCCGAGGCCCTTCGCATAGAGGGGAGTTCCTCAAGTGACTCGCTTGGGGCAATAAATATAGATGAGTCACCGCCCGGTCCTTTGTTTTTCGAAGGGCAATTTCGAGATGCTCGGGCTATGAGAACTCCTGATGCGAAGCTGTCCCATGAAGAGAGCGACATCTTTCGAGAGTGCTTCATCGAAATCGAGGACGATCTTGAGCCAGACACGTTAATCATTTTCAACAAGCTCAACGTTTCTTGAAATAGGTAAGTGTTTTTCTTTCTTACTCATGCTCGGATCTAGTTCGCATCATTTCAAGACAAACCCATTTCTTCGTGTGTAGACTATGGTGCTCCATCGGGAGGCATCTTGCAAATCTCGGGCAGAACTGACCCAATGTGAGGTCGAGCTCAAGAATCTCACAAAATAAAGGGATGACCTGAAACTCCTTTACGTTCTAAAAAAGGAGGAGATTACGACCTTTCGAGCTGAACTTACGAGAGTTCGTCAAAATTGGACCGAGCTCATCGAGAAGGTAATGTAGTTTCTTGAAACCTTGTAAAATTTTAGTTCAAATTTGGCGATGAACCCTTTTGTTTTGTAGTTTCAGCAGAAGGGGGAACTGGTGCAGCAGCTTCGAGAGGAGGCCACGATGAAGGAGGCTGAAACTCTAAGGTGGAGACAGCACATGGAGCGTCTTGCCTCGGAGAAGGATGCACTTTGAGCCCAATTAATTTCAGCTGAGCGCCAACTCGGGAGTGCAAAAGAGGAAAGTCTGGCTCGAGCCCGGAGGACCAAGGAGGTTGAAGTCGTGCTTGCAAAAGCTAAAGCTGAATCGGAGGCGCTTGTGGCCTCTTATCGATCTAATTCCGAAGCTGCCAATCTTCAGGAACATGAGATCTCTGCTTCTTCTTAGATTAGATTATCATGTACTCTCACTCATGCTAGGCAGCGGTCTCGGAGAGAGGCTTTAAAAGAGGTGCACGCTCGTGGTTTCGACCTATCTACTGATATCAGAAAGGCAAAAGCTTTGGAGGATGAGGTCGCCGCCTTGCTTTCCGATGATGAAGGCTCTGTCAGCGGGTCCGAGGGTGAGGGAGACGAGGCCTCTGAAGAAGTCGCCCCTGGAGAATCCGGTCTTGAGGGGGCTTGCCCCGATTATAATTAGATTGTAACTTCTTTTTCTTTTTTCTTTTGTAAGGCTCTGATTGGCCCTTTGTATAGTATATTCAATAATAGAAAGCTTTTCTTTAATAATTTTGTATTCTTGTAGTCCATCTCGTGATCGAAGTAAACCCTTAGGCTTTTCGTTTTTATGAGGGCAAGTCCCCGAGGCACGAGGGGAAGTCCCTGAGTTTGAAACTCATTCAAGACCTTATCTCGGTGGTGGCTAGATCCAACTGACCGACGAGTTATCTTTAACAAATAAGTTCGAATGATGTGAACCCTTAGATTTCCATCATAGTGTTGTTAAGTTTTGAGCTTACTGATATACCTTTTATGTGAATCTTCGAGTTGTAGTTAACATTTGTATGAGCTCGTAATAATTGAACCCTTGGGTTCGAATCGAGTGAGAGCGAGGTCTCGAACTCTAATTGTATCGGCCCTTAGGCTTATTAGATCGGCCCTTAAGCTCCTTTATATTGACCCTTAGGCTTTTTAAGTCGGCCCTTAGGATCTTTTAGATCTCCCCTTAGGTTCTTTAAGTTGGGCCAATTCGGCCATTAAAAACGGCTATCATTTTTCCCTTTTCGGCTATAAGACTTACTGAAAAGTTTTTCATCCCTTAACTTGTATTTTTTTGTACCCATTGGATTTTTTGAGGGTTCAATGATCGGAACCCAATTTTTTCTTAGCTAGATTGTGTTAAGATAATTTAATACCTCAGGAGGTTTTTTCGAAGGTTGATATTATCGAAGCCTTTAAACTATTCGAGGACTGATTTTTATCAAAGCCCTTTTTATTTGCTTTGCCGAGGGTAGCCTTATTTAATCTATTTTTCAAAGTATTTGAAGGCCTTTAGATTAAGGCGGAAGTCGGCCATCTCCGATCCGCATTATTTCGGCCGTAGCCTTTTATATGACTGTAGTCTTTAATATGGCCGTAGCCTTCGGGTACGTCTCTTGGACTTGTTTCCTGATAACATTTCTAACTTGTTCAAAATGTTAGTCCCCGAGTGTGATGGCCTTGGCCTATATATCGAGGGGTTCCCCTTTGAGGTCTTATAATTTCTAACTTAGATAGCTCGAGTAGGTAGTCCTTGAGTGTTTGAGGTATGCTTGTACTTGTCCCTTGAGCCATTTTTCACAAGTGTTAGTTTTGCACAATATATTAGAATCGTAAGTACATGACTCGTATAATAGAAATTCTACTTCAAACATGAGATGTTCGAGAAAAGAGAGTTCTTCTTTGTATTATTCATACATGCGTACTTGTTTTGTTGTCGGGACTCGTCTAATCTATATGGACATGGTTCATTCGACCGTTTGGCCCATTACAAAATTCTTCCTATCGAGACCCATAACATATGAGGGTGATGCCCCCAGTATTCGAGGTTGATTGTAAAGAAGCCTTGGATACTGTTTGAAATATCCTTAGGTAGCACATAGTTGTTTCCCCGTTAAAAACCTCGTCGGAAAACCCCATTTGGGATAAAAACCGATCTAAGGGAAAAAGAGTGCAACGTGTACTTTCAAACTTGAGGTCTCTATTTCTTGGATCGGATACTTGAAATAAGTTAGTTTCAAATATTTAAGTAAATGAAAAAGGAGAAAACCATACCTTAACAATAGTACCACTTGAGGAGTTATATGTTCCAGTTATTCAACAATGGCTCGCTGCTCATTGTTTCGAGCTTCTAAGATCCTTTCCCGACTATGTCGAGGATTTGATAGGGTCCTCCCCAATTGGGACCGAGTTTCCCTTCATTAGGGTCTCGCATATTTATGGTGATTTTCCTTAAGACCAAGTCCCCAACTTTGAAGTGTCAAAGATTGGTTCTTTTGTTGTAATACCTCTCGATTCGTTGCTTTTGTGCGGCCATTAGAACGAGTGACGCTTCTCGTCTTTCATCTAACATTTCGAGGCTGGTATTCATTGTCTCGTGGTTTGATTCTTCCATTGCATGTCAAAACGTGGCGCATGTCTCTCCAACTTTGATAGGTATTAAGGCTTCAGAGCCATATACTAAATAAAACGGAGTTGCTCTGGTACTGGACTTCGATGTCATCCGATATGCCCATAGAACCTCGGGAAATTTTTCTCTCTATTTCCCTTTGGCCTCGTTTAGCCTTTTCTTCATGTTTTGGATGATAGTCTTATTCGTTGATTCGGCATGTCCGTTTCCACTAGAGTGATATGTCATCGATAGTATCCTCTTTATTTTGTGATCTTCGAGGAATTTCGTTACTTTACTGACGATGAATTGTTTGACATTATCACACACTATTTTCGCAGGTATCCCAAATCGACATGCAATGTGATCCCATATAAAGTCGATCACTTCTTTTTCTCTAACTTTTTTGAAGGCCTGTGTTTCAACCCATTTAGAGAAATAGTCAATCATAAATAATATGAACTTAGCTTTACCTGGGGTCGATGGCAGAGGGCCGACGATGTCCATTCCACATTTCATGAGTGGCCATGGGGATAGAACCAAGTGAAGCTGCTCACCGGGTTGGTGGATCATTGGCGCAAACCTTTGACATTTGTCGCATCTCCGAACGAACTCCTTAGAGCACTTTTCCATGCTATCCCAATAGTATCCTGATCTGATGACCTTTCGAACTAGTGACTCGGCGCCAGAATGGTTCCCACAAGTGCCTTCGTTAATTTCTTGCAAAACATAGTCAGTATCTTCTAGTCCCAAGCGTACCGCCAATAGACCATCGAACATCCTCCTATATAACATTCCGTCTTCGTCTAATTAGAATTGAGCAGCTTTAGTTCGTAAGGTCCTCGATTCTTTGGGATCCGATGGAAACTTCCCGTCCTTCAAGTATTCGATGTATTTGTTTCTCAAATCCCAAGTTAGGCTTGTAGAATTAATTTCAGCATACCCTTCCTCGATTACAGATCTCGAGAGTTGGACAACAGTCCCCGAGCTGATTTCATCTTCGTCGATCGATGATCCCAAGTTGGCAAGTGCATCGGTCTCAGTATTTTGTTCTCGAGGTACGTGCTGCAGGGTCCATTCTTTGAAGTGGTGTTAGGTGACCTGCAATTTGTCTAAGTACCTCTGCATCCTATCCTCTCGAACTTCGAAGGTTTAGTTTACCTGGTTAACTACTAGTAGAGAGTCACATTTAGCTTCGATGACTTCTGCTCCCAAGATTTTAGATAGCTCGATACCTACAATCATAACGTCATACTGTGCCTCGATTTTAGTCAGTTTGACAGTTTTAATTGATTTTCTAATCACATTGCCCGTAGGGGGTTTCAAAACAATACCGATCCCGGAACCTTTCACATTCGATGATTCGTTCGTGAAGAGGGTCCATGCCCCCTATGAGGAACCCGATTTTAGCAGAAGTTCCTTTTCCATTTCGGGTACGAGCGTTGGCGAAAATTCAGCCACAAAGTGTGCTAATATTTGAGACTTGATGGCTATTCAGGGTTGATATTCGATATCATACCTGATGTTTTATACGTCAATACCACACAAGAGAGGGGGGTGGGGGGTGATTTGTGTGGTGTCCAATTTTCGAGTGCAGTCTCTATAGAAAAACCTGGTTCTTCTTGGTGTTCCAACTTCTACAGTTTGCGGAAAAGTAATTGCAGAATTTAAAGAACACAACAATTTTACGTGGAAAACACCTGGCTCAAAAGGTAAAAAAACCACGACCTACTTCCCAGTAGGATTTCCCAAACTCTTCACTATGTCAATGAGCCAAACAACATTTACAAAATAAACTCTTTTGTAAACCTAAGGACTAACTCTAATCCCTTTGTGGCAAACTAGCCTCTAGCTAATTGCGACAAACTTCAAGTTAACTCTAACTTGAACAGTGTGTACCTATTACAATTTCTTCTAGATAAAGCTGAAAGATACAATATGTAATCACCTACTACAACCAACTAGACTCAAAAGACAACAGATGGAACTGGTTCTTCTAGCTGGTTCAAGTAGCTTTTGTGTCGCACAAGGATTCTGCTTGCAAAATTGCTTTGATAATTTTGCTTTCAGTTATTGTTTCACTTCTGTGTTTATGCGTAAATTCTTCAGCAGGAATGCTTCAACATTTTATAGAATCAGTAGTTGAGATGTTGTTGTTCAGTTCTAATGCAACTCTTCCTTGGTGGAAGAGTTTGTGTTTATCTCAACTTTCTTGATCTTGATTCCGTCCTACCTGAAATCGAACTCCATCTTCTTATCAATTTGCAACCTTTTCGCTTAGGAGATAACCTCTTAGTTCACAGATAATGTTTATCTTCTGTGCATGGACGCTTCTCGTGCCAATGGGTCTGTTTGACTATGTTTGCCCTGATGGACCTAGTTTAACTGGGTTGGCATTTGTCAATCTTCAAAATCATGCTGTGACTTGATTCAACAAATTCCCCCTTTTTGATGATGACAAACTCTATGCTTAACCCTGTACATACTTCAATCCAACATAGACACTTTTTATAGATTTAAGCATTCATCATAGAGGGACCAGGTTAATTAGGTTATAAATATCAAACAAATCTTTGAAAATTTGAAAAGCACATATCTTCCCCCTTTTGGCATCATCAAAAAGTTGCAAAATGATAAACTGATCAGAATTATTAACAATTACTCATGGCCATTGAGGCAATTGCAGGTGCAAAGCATGGATTAATCATCAAAAGAAACCAACAAATGTAAGCTATATAAGAAACTGAGAAAGAATCAATAACGAAAAAGCAAAATTCATTGATTGGATAACTGATCAAGCACCATACACAAAAAATAAATAAGGGCAGTCGCAACCATGAGCAAAACAGAAAATAAAAACAGAACAAGATAAGGCAATCCCAAACTTGTTCATAGAGGGTTTTTTTTTGGAGGCACTGGACTCCTAAGGCTGCGAAGGGGCAGAGGTTGTGGTCTTGGCTTGAAGAAGGGAGAGTATTTGATGAAGAACACCCTCGTTCTTCTCCTTTTCTTTGGCTAATTCAGCTTTGAGAGCATCCCACTCAGCTTCAACCTCTGTAAGGCAAGATTTCAAATGAAGGATCTCCGCATCCTTTATCTCACCTTCCTGCACAACTGTCCTGACCTTGCTATTAACAGGCAATTTCCTGGATGAACCAGGTTCATCCTCAGGAATATTCACAATCTAGTCAAAGGTCAGCAGTGTGTTCTTCCCAAAATAGTCCTTAGCATTTTCCATTTTAGCCTTCTTCACTAGAACCTTGAAGTGAGCAAGCACAAGAGCCAGGATAAACCCATAAGGTATAGCGTGTGCCTTGGCTCCATTCACAACCCTGTCCAAGAGCTGGATGATGAAGGCAAGACAATTGATCTATTTACCCCTATACAAGCATTCCATAAGTGTGAGATCCATGTAGCTGGCAATGTGCCTTTGCTCTTGCCTAGGCAGCAGAAATTTGATCACAAACTCAAAGAACAGTTTGTGCTGAGGCCTCGTCTCACTCTTAAACACTGCCCTGGGCTCAAGTTCTTGCTCATTCTCACAGAAACACCTGGTGATTTGAAGAGTGTTGATACCCAATTTTTTCTCAAAATTATTTTGAACTTGCATATACCAACTGGTATTTTTCTATAATTTTCCCACATTTTTATTAATTTATTCTAATTTATCCAGTAACTTTATCTCTAATAATTGATAATAAATTGTATTACAAATGATTTCAAAAAACAAAAAACATTTCGTGATTTAATATATCATTTTGGTCCTATTAAGACCAAATTTATTTCACAAATTAGCCAAATCGGCACCATCTGACTATAATTCCAATAACTTTGCAATTATAGCCTAATTACTTATTTCTATGCTAATTTTACTCAATAATTAGTCATTTATATTTTAAATACTAATTAATCATTTTAATTTAGTCTATTTAGCCTCAATTTTATTTTTTATAATTATTAGCCATTTTTATAAAATATTTATCTACTTTTAATTGGGTATTTAACATAGGGCCATTTTTATTTAAATTTCAGCCATTTTAAACCCAAACCTTAACCAACCCAACGACCCAACCCAACTAAATTATCCTACCCGGCCCAACCCCTCTAATTAATCTGAGCCGTTGATCAAATTAGATCAACGGCCCATAACCTTATTTCCATAATTAACTCAACCAAACCCCCCTATCGACCCCTTATTTCCCAAGACCCCGTCTCTCTCTATCCCACTCTGTTACTCTCTAACTCTCTCTAGAAGTCTCCTTGACTTCTCTCCTCTGATGGGTTCTCTTCACCTTCTCCGGTCGGTTCTCTCACCAGAAAATATGGTCCTTCACCATCTCCAGGCTACCTACCCACTTTGCACCTGTCCAGTGATACTCTAAGGCTCTCAGGCGAATCTGGAGTGGTCCAACTCATCTCCATGGTCCCATGCCACTTTCCGGCCTCCCCGTCCGTCTAAGTAAGGTTTACGACCTGTTCCGGCTTAAGCCGGTGCCGTCTTTGAGGTTTTTCCTACTTCTCTGGGTTCCACAAAACCCTAACCCTATGTCTTTCGATTTATCCTAGATCTACAGTATTACGAAGCTTCTTTCTATGTTTTCTTTGAAAACTTTCATTTTTAAACGATCTTTTAATTTTAAAACTAGGGTTTCATAAACCCCTTTCAAAAACGATTTTTTCTTACTTCTGCTTTAATGTTATTCTATGCTTTTCTCTGTTAACACGATTGATTCAAAGCTTTTTACTGAAAACCCCATTTTTTAGGGTTTTAGTTCATCTTGTTTGCTATGTTTTCCATATCTGTATGCTACTTCTGGACTCTTTATGTGCTCTATGCTTCTTACTCTAATTCGTGGTTGGGGTTTCTGAATCTCTACTATTCCTCTTGCTTAGGGTGTCACTGATTTTTTGTGCTATTATGTTGTTTATCAAGTCTGATTATTGGTTTAATGATTGTTTGCCTGATGCTCCCTACTGGCTTAGTGTGTCTCTTTGCATAGTTGTGATATTTTCTTCGAACCTATGACTTTGTATGTTCTGTACTGATTTTTCAAAATGTTTCCTCACTTATGTGATACATTCCTTGATTATGATTGATTCCCTGTGATTTTAATTGCATTCGAGATTCCCTCGACTAGTTTTTAGAATTAAAACCCTACTTTGCCTTATGAATATTCTATCAGTTTACTTTCCTTAATTATGTGCTATGTACTTGGCCTTTATTGTATGCTACATGATTTTACTATCTCCATTATAGTAATATCAGTCTTATAAACTGATTCCTTTCCCTTATTTAACAATGATTGTCCCGTTTGAACTTGACTCCCTAATTAAGGGAGTCCAGATCCTTTAATTGATATTGATTGAGTATTATTTCCATAGTTTTGTTAGACTAGTACTCCTTACCTTATTTTCTTTACTCGTTTTCAGCATTATAAATACTCTACTCTCATTGGCATAACATATACTAAGACATACATACGAACACATACACACAGAGCACACTCATATTGTTCTGCATTCTCTCTTGCTTTCATACAAATTCTCTCTTGCTTCTCGTATTAGTTACTGACTACTCATTCAGCTGAAAGCCAAGACTGAGTAATTATTGCTGCTCTTGCTCTGCATACCATTGTCCTATTTCTCTACTTCTCTGCACATTGCTGTTCTATTCTCACTCTTGACTGGTATGTTTCTAGTTTAAGGTTAGAGTACCCAAAACAACATGTTTCAGTTCCTATTAAGATTTCTGTTATTCCTTTTGTGCTTCTACTTATGGTTCTACTGTTTACCCTGTAACTAGCATGTCTATGTGATTTCCCTCCCCCCTTAGTCTAATATGTCTGTTGTTTTCATGGTGTGATTCATTATGATTTTTTCTGATTCCTATGAAACTAGCATATTTATTTGTTCTATGTGACTTTCCTTCACCTTCAGTTTAGCATGTCCAGTACTGCTCCTATATGTTTTCATTATGAATCTGCCTCACCCCCTGACCCCTAACATTATAAGCATGCACCTATAATACCTAGCTATTATGTAATCCTAATCCTGGACCTAATTTGTGACTCTGTCTGACACCCTCTCAATCTAATGTTGTTGGATTACTGGCATGAACACTCTGTGATAACTATGTTAGGGCTGTTTAAATCCTGAACCCTACTTTGAGTTCTACTTGTGTGCAATTAGGTTTCCACTATGTGGCTTATTTGTCCCCAGTTTCCCCTATCCCCGTTTGTGTTCATTCCCTGAACTATGTATGTTCTGAATTGCTGATTGTCCTGTTTCTTTCCTCTTCAAACTAGTTGTCATAAAACAAACTTTCATGTTGTTCTCTGAAGCTATTTCCAAAACAGTTATTTCAAAAACTTCTTTTCAAACTCAACTCTTTTAAGACTATAAGCACATCTCACTACTCTTAGTCTCTAAGTTTAGCCCCTTTCATGTGAGCACTGCCTTGGGGACCATTCGAGTACCCATTGAACTTCGACACACAAGGCTGGCACTCCACACTGCACTTACTCCTTCCTGGCTAGGGAACTTAGGTGTGAGCACTGCATGGGATCCTCTGAGATCCTTAGGAACTCTGACACACCTAGGTTACAAAGGGTCATGGCATATGACAAGTTTGGATCTGGATACTTGGGCCTAGTGTTAGGCTCCCTATAGTGTAACTTCTTAATTTTCTTATTCATTTGTGTAATTTATGCAATGCTGGTATGTAATAATTAATTGTAAAAATAACTCTGGGGTTGGATAGTGAAATGGGAGGGGTTATGCATAATTACGGGTAGAGAACATGCTTATAGGGTTTATTTTACCTATGTGTGCAATAGTCACATGTCTAGGAATACTTGCCATACATGCATTAGATACCATGCTTTAGGTCGGTTTATTTCAGCATCTCATCATACTCATCATGTTCGTAGTAAAAGGCTGTTATAATTGCTGCATCATCTTTGCAAATGCCTCATTTGAAAATCCTGTTCGTAATTAAATAACTATAAATATAGCTGTTATAAGGTTACTGCCTCTGCATGTTCACAATAACTATCTCTAGACATCATGTTTAGGTTAAAGCAATAGCATTAAATGTCAATATTTGCATTAGAGACCATGCTACTTTAGGGCTCTAATTATCAGCATGTTCACGTTATCTATGCCAAATTCATGTGTTAAAATATACTGTATTGAACACTTAGAAATCATGTGGTAGGTTCGGTAACTTAACAAATTACGCTTTTGTATGTACTGTTTCGAGTCAAAAGGACGTGTAATAGGCGAATCTCGCTAAAATAAGTTTCGATTACTGAAAACGTTTGTGCATTTAAGAAACATCATGCATAGGTTTTCATACTCAAAAATCCTGCCTGCGTTTAGATATCATGATTCGTAGGACTTGCATCCATACTTGTTTAAATGCTCACTTCTCTACCACGACTAAGTCTAAACAGGTTCATCTTGACTATTCACTATTTCCTGAGACTAAAACAGGACGACTGGAATATTTTTTTTACACACTTAGGCAAGCCTTAGGTATCAATATTTGTAAAACTGGACACTGTTTTCTCTGTGCGTAACTTGGCTAATTGCAGATAAGAATTCATAGTTTAAAACTGATCAGGTTACTTCTTCTAAACCTCAGTAATTAATCTGTCCCGCTGTTGTATTCACATGTAGCCATCCTGTCTTAGGTTCTGAAATTTGAGACCTCTTTGTGTTTGAGTCATGCTAATCATGTGTATTGACTTGTGGAGGGATATATGAGCCTCGTATCTACTTCTGTGTGTGCCCTATATTTTGCAGTCCTAACTGTTTTATTAGTCGCTTAGAATTTTTCCCTTTAAACCTAGGGGTTCAGCCTAGTACCTACCCTGTAGGAATAGTAGTCCTAACTTCCTCCATGACTGATAAGATGGGATGGGTGCGCTAATACCATGTGTAGCTCTGCCTATCGGGTATTGCATTGATGTGATCCATATTACTTTAAACCTAGGACGTCTTTTCTCAAATATTTACTTTTGATTTCTTTCAAATTTCTAATGAACTTCCATACTTGTTTGAAATCCCCTCTTATATGAGCCGTACTTGTTATTTGTTTATTGTCTGAATTCCCGAAAATCATTTGACCGGGAACCACAGTTGTGGATCTTGTGGGGTGCCTAATACCTTCCCCTTGGGATAACTTCAAGCCCTTACCCAATCTCTAGTAATGCAAACTATTCTTATGAGTTAACTAATCTAGGTGCCCTAACGCACCATAAAAATCGTTAGGTGGCGACTCTTCCTTTGAACCCTTTTAACTTTCAAACAGAGTTGTCCAAAATGTCATAAACCCGATCTTTTTGCTTTAAGGGGGAAAAAGGGGGCGCGACAGCATGGCTAATCTGCTGGGGATATACCTAGGCTTTTACCATTACAAATTGTTTCGTGAATTTGGACGTTTTGTGTAAATGTTTGCACCCTTCCCTCTTCCCTATTACATGCCATTAATTGTTTACTTCTTTCAAGTGTTTATTCCACCGGAACAGAACTAACATGTCTCTTTATTTCCCTTTTGTAAATGCTTTCAATCATAACTGTCGTATTTACCACTTTTCTTAACGTGAAAATACATGACTATCTGTTTAAATGCTTATTTATTGAATATCATGCTCAACATTCATACTCAATTCTTTCCAAACAAAATACTATAGCAACACTTACAATGAGTGGTTGCGCTATTCCTATGTTACTACCCCTTAAATTCAGAAATGCGTATTTGCGGTAAAACTAGTCGATCAGCGGTGCAGTCGACAGTTCCGTGCCTTCCCCCTTGAGTTGTCCGCTCAAGGGTACCAATCTAAAACCCCATAGAAACCTTACTCTGTTATGCTGTTGCATGCATCATGGTCAAACTTAGCTAGGTTAACGTGTTGTCCGCACAATAGCCTTTAAGAAAGCCTTGTCCAAAGTCCATTGGGTTTTCCTAAAACCCAAACAGACACCCTCACGCTCTGTGCATTTATTTGGAGAACTAAATGCTTCCTGCTAATTATTGGTGTTAAATAGTCAAGTCTGGTGGGGGTAAAAGGCCTAACCTTGCCTGTTTTGCAGAAATGAAGCATGAAGTCCCCAGATTCGGCATGGTCGCCAATATTCACCCTAGGCTGCTGAATTGGTGGGAAGACCTCCACTCTAGTGACAAAACTCTCGTCAGAAAACATCTGGGCAATCTACCATCTCTTCTAGATATCCAGCCAAACAAAATGGTGATAGAGGCCGCTACTCTATTTTGGGACTGTGATAGGTTCGTGTTCCGTTTTGGGAATCTTGAAATGACACCTTTATTAGAAGAGATATGAGGATTGGCTGGTCTAGCTTGGGAATCTCCGGGGTTGTTGATGCCTGAAAACCGCGCGGGTAGGGGTTTCCTCAAAATGATGGGTTTGAAGAAGAATCCAGAATTGGTGTGTCTGAAGGATTCATACATCCCTTTCGACTATTTATATAAAAGGTACGGTCACCGCACCTTCCAAGACGAGTTTGCCATCACCTCTCTAGGACATATCCATCGCCGAGTGTTCGTGTTTATGGTGTGTTTTTTGGGTTTGATTGTATTCCCAATGAAGAAGGAAAGAATCCATACTAGGTTGGCCATGATAACTAAGATGCTAATGGAAGGGATAGACGGGCAGGACTTCAGCATTGTGCCCATGATCATCGCAGATATGTATCGGGCCCTAGAAATGTGTCAACGAGGAGCAAGGAATTTCGAAGGTTGCAACTTATTACTCCAACTCTGGCTCATAGAACATCTGCAAAAAGGTGAATACCGACAAGACATCCATTGAAGGATTTGGGATGACCATATCACTTTTCATCACCCAAAGCGAATGAACTATATTCCCGACATGTTCGCTCAACCAGAGGATGCCGAAGGATGGGTTGAATTATTTGGTAATGTATCGAGGATCAGGTTCAATGGATGTTCGAGTGGTTTTTGACAGACGAGTTCATCATTCGGTCCCGAGATGCTTCATTTCTGATACTGATTGGTCTAAGGGGGACATACCCTTACGTCCCTCTGCGAGTTATGAGGCAAGTAGGTAGAAGGCAGGTTATGCCTAGGGTTGAGAAAATAAGCCATCTTCGAGCAGACGTCCAGAATGATGATATCCCTCACAAGTGCCAAGCTCAGCACCTATGGAACTGCAGGATTAGGCTCGAAAAAGACACCATCGAGCCAGACAGGTATCACGCCGGTTGCACTCCTTTCTATCTTGGTTGGTTAGAAGAAGATCTGGGTGGTCGAATCGAGCCAGGGTTCGTTCGAGGACACCGGGTCATAGGCGAAAAGGCTGAAGCACAAGTCAAGTACAATCAACTGCGCAAAAGGATCCGTGAATGTGAGGACGATCACCACAAGATACATTAGTCCAAAAAAATGTTGATCGAGGAATGGAAGGACATGGCTGTTAGCGCCAACCAGAGGTTAAGTCACTTGGAGCAAGGTATAGTTGAACTGGAGGAAAAATTCATCAAAAGAATCGAGACTTTCCAAAAGGCTGAAGGAGCTGAAGGGGGATACTTAGCCAGAACCTACCTACTGCTGGGACTTTGCGAGTTGGGAAAGCTGATCGAGGGGAGCAAGAATGTCGAATCTGGGGAAGGTCCTTCTAGGACCAAATATATAGGGGTGTCTGGCCCATGGCCATTAGTGTCTTTTATTTTGGCATATTTAGAGTCATCTTAAAGATTTGTCTATTTCTATCAATAAAATGAGGCATTTAGCATTTTAAGCTCTCTAAATTAATTTGTCGCTAGGCCTACCTCGGGCACAAAGAGGTCCCCAACTTAGGATACGCTTTACATTTTTGCATTACGTGCTTAATTTCTGCAATATTTTTTCATAATCCTCACTGACTCGGTTACCTTTTGTTTTGTTTCTTTTTAGTTATTACCCCCTTCCCCAAAGGTTAGTTCGCACATTCTGGCATTATCCGCTTATTGCACAAGATCCAAAGGGCCTCCACCTACTCCTCCTCCCAGTCCTCCCAAAGGTAGAAACAAGGGTAAAAGTAAGATGGCATAATCCAGCGGTATCAGGAAAGACAATACGGTTGAACAGGTTGAGACTACTGAAGGCCGGGGTGTTCAGGTTTTGCATGAGAACATATCACCATTGGAACAGAAATTGTTGAAGTTTCAAGAGGAGCTCGACCAGGTCCGGAATTTGGCCAATCTATCATTTTCCCTCAACATCCCTGACGTCAACCCTACACCACCACAGAATATCCCAAAACCACCAAATCACCCTGCACCTCACCGTAACGCCACTTCCCCAAAGAATCAAACTCTCCCTGCACCATGCAACACTTTCCACAACCACACTCCACCATTCACCCACGAACCTCAAAACCCCTTGAAAACCCATTTCCATGCTTACAAAAATCCCATCTACATGGAAACTATGACCCACTCCATTCCGCCTATCTCACATACATCCGAGTCTGATGAGAAAGACTTGCTTATCAAGAATCTGGCTGAGGAACTTAGAAAGCTAACTAGCCGAGTTTAGGATGTCGAGGGAGTAAAGGGAATTAAAGGTTTGAACTATGAAGATCTCTGTATACAACCTGATGTCGAACTACCCGAGGGGTACAAAACTCCAAAGTTTAAGATGTTTGATGGCACTGGTGATCCGAGGGTCCATCTGAGGACCTACTGTGATAAGTTGGTTGGCGTAGGAAAAGACGAAAGGATCCGCATGAAGCTGTTCATGAGGAGTCTGAAGGGAGACGCACTATCTTGGTACATCAGCCAAGACCCTAAGAAATGGTCCAACTGGGTAGGCATGGAAACAAACTTCATGGACAGGTTTAGATTCAATACGGAGAACGCACCAGATGTGTTCTACATCCAAAACTTGAAGAAGAAACCCACAGAAACTTTTCGTGAGTATGCTACTCGTTGGAGGTCGGAAGCTGCTAAAGTCAGACCTGTTTTAGAGGAAGAACAGATGAACAAGTTCTTTGTCCGAGCTCAGGACCCACAGTATGATGAACGACTAATGATGGTTGAAGGCCACAAGTTCTCTGACATTATCAAATTTGGAGAGCGGATTGAAGAAGGTATCAAGAGTGGTATGGTTACAAATTTTGAAGATTTACAAGCCACTAACAAGGATTTACAGTCCAGTGGTGTGTCTAAGAAGAGAGATGTGGGAGCTGTAATGGTTGCACAGCAAGCCAAATCCCCACCCAAATACCAAGTCTACCGAACTCCTCCCTTTCACATATCAGCCAACCCCGAACTACCAAGCTCCACCGCCCACATACCAATCTCCACCACCCACATATCAACCTACCCCACATAAATATTCACAACCCACTCCCGTCTACAACACCTATCATTCCCAGCCACCTCACTATCAATCACCCCCTACCTGTCAAAACTTCTCTAGGCCTCAGCCAAGATTTGATCTCCGCCCTCCAAAACAATATACCGCCATAGCCGAGCCTATTGACCAGCTATATGAAAAACTCAAAGCTGATGGTTACGTTTAACCTATCTCTGCTGCCACCCTTGAGAACCCTTCTCAGTGGGTTAACCCAAAAAAATCTTGTGCATACCATTCTTGCATGAAAGGACACACCATCGAAGAATTCCGCTCTCTAAAAGATAAGATACAGACCCTCATTGATAACAAGATTATTGTAGCAAAAGATCCCACTCTGAACGTCCGCAATAACCCTTTACCAGACCATAAAGGTGGAGGTATCTATATGATTGAAGTAGATGATGATTGGGATCCTGAGGGGTCAATCGGGTTGATCGCAGAAGGCGATGATCCAAAGAAATCTGCAGTCACTCTCAACCCGATCATAGTACAGATTCATCCATCTGAGAATGCCGAGGTAAATATGTCTATCCCATTCGAGTTTGAAGCAGCGCCGACTACAAAGGCGAAGGCGCTAGTGCCAATTGAAGTTGAGTTTGTATCTCCAGCAAATGCACCAACACCACTCAAGGTTGCAGTCCTGCCACCTCTAACATACACTCCAGTTGAAGTAAGAATGACCACGCCAATTCCAGTAGCAATGTCAACCACACCACCTTTCTATTCAGATGTTATCCCTTGGGATTATACAACCGAGGCAAGAAGGAAAGGTAAAAACAGGTATGAGGAAGCCATTGCAACACAGGGTATGACGAGAACTGGTAGAGTCTATAACCTCGAACATCTGGACGAGTCAAGCAAGCAAGCTGCCAACCGCCCTCCCCTCATTGAAACAGGTTCCGATGATCTTTGGAGGAAAATACAGGCTAAGGAGTATTCGGTCATCGACCAACTGAACAAGACACCAGCGCAAATATCTATTCTCTCTTTGCTGCAGAATTCTGAGACGCACAGAAATGCTTTACTAAAAGTGTTGAGCGAAGCATACGTGCCGAACAACATCACCAGTGCAGAAATGGCCAACATGATGGGCCAGGTATTGGAAAGTCAAAAAATTACTTTACATGAAGACGAGTTACCACCTGAGGGATTGGGACATAACAAAGCATTGCACATCACCGTGCAATGGGAAGATCATTTCATCACGAGGATCTTGATCGATGGAGGTTCCAGTATTAACATTTGTCTGTTGGTAACACTCAAGAAACTGGGTAAAGGGATACACGAGATAAGAGAGGGAGAAATCAACGTGAAAGCCTTCGACGGGTCTCAAAGAGTTACCATGGGGGAAATCAGTCTATGCCTACATATGGGACCAACCTGGTTCGAAGTGGACTTCCAATTAATAGACGTGCCGACATCTTACAACTTGCTGTTAGGGCGACCCTGGATCCATGCTGCTGGGGCCGTCGCGTCGACACTACATCAGGCGGTGAAATTTGAGTGGAATCACCAAGAGGTAATCATCCACAGTGACGGTGGCAACCCTATCTACAGTCGCCAGACTATCCCTGTGATTGATGGAAAGAGAAAACTGGGTGGAGGAACTTATCACCATATTGAGCAAGTCAATGCTATTGACAAGGAAAAATGGTGGGATAGTAAAATCGAGAGCATACTAAACTGGAATGGGTACGAGCCTGGCAAAGGACTTGGCAAGAACCTTCAAGAAATCTCCAAACCCATCAAGATCAAGAAACATGTTCGGTCTGGGATATGAGTACACCTGGGAAGAATTCAATAGCTGGTCACCACCTTGGCGCGGTCCTTACTACCCATTGGAGCAGCCGATACCGCATCTGGAGCATACCTTCCAGCAAGCCCACGTTAATTATGGGTCAGACGAAGAATAAGCACTCACTGCACTGAGGAATTTGTTCCCGGAGGATGATGATATGGATTGCTGTGTTATTCTCGAGGAGGAAGGGGAGGAAGGCCTTTCCGTACAGGCAGTAAGCAAGGGAGCATATCTCAAGAACTGGTCTATCAGGACCACCAGATCCCGCCAAGCCTCGGGGTAGCAAGGCTAAAAACAAGCATTATTTACTAAACAATTTTCCCTTTTCTGCATTTCTTTTTTTAATTCCCGCAATAAGATCTTCAATGTTCAAAACAGTTATCCAATTTATCAAAGCATTTCTAATTTCTCTCACAAATTCGATATTTATTCGCCACTGTTTTTTCTTATTACTTTATCTATACAAAATTACTATTACTTTACTTGATGAACCGATGACTGTGACGTGCAATGAGACGACGCGACAAACAAACATTGATTCTGACGAAGACGATATACCCGACAAAATTGTTAAAGAGGTCGAAAACTTTGAAAATAGACCTATGTCCAACTTAGATAGATTGAGGTTGTCAACCTAGGAGATTCAGAGAACGTCAAGGAAACACGCATCAGTATCCATTTGTCACCATCAGAAAAGAAAGAGTATACATAGTTCCTAAGGGAGTATGAGGACATATTCGCCTGGTCTTACGATGACATGACTGGTTTAATTACATCCATGGTGGCTCACAAACTGCCGACCAATCCGATATGTCCACCGGTAAAGCAAAAGCTCAGAAGATTCAAACCTGACATGAGTTTGAAAATCAAAGAAGAAGTTACCAAGCAAATCAACGCCAGAGTTCTCCGGGTGGTTGAATACCCGACATGGTTAGCTAAAATTGTACCTGTGCCAAAGAAATACGAGAAGGTCAGAGTCTATGTCGACTACCGGGATCTCAACCGGGCCAGTCCTAAAGATGACTTCCCCTTGCCAAACATACACATTCTAATTGACAATTGCGCCAAGCATGAGCTACATTTCTTCGTAGATTTTTTCGCTGGATATCATCAAATTTGGATGGATGAGGAAGATGCTGAGAAAACGGCGTTCATCATGCCCTGGGGAGTGTACTGTTACAAGATGATGCCATTCGGTTCAAAGAATGCAGGGGCCACCTACATGAGGGCCATGACTTCCATATTCCACGACATGATTCACAAAGAGATCGAAGTGTATGTGGACAAGTCATTATCAAATCAAAGAAAGCTGCTGATCATATGGAAGATTTAAGGAAGTTCTTCAATAGGTTGAGAAAATATAATCTGAAGCTGAACCCCGCAAAGTGTGCATTCGGGGTTCATACTGGGAAGTTGCTGGGATTTATTGTGAGCCGCCGGGGAATAGAATTGGACCCGTCAAAAGTCAAGGCCATTCAAGAGCTACCGCCACCAAAGAACAAGAAAGATGTTATGAGCTTATTGGGAAGACTCAATTACATCAGCCGATTCATAGCACAGTCTACAGTCATCTGTGAACCGATCTTCAAAATGTTAAAGAAGGACGCATCAACTAAGTGGACTGAGGGTTGTCAAAAAGCTTTCGACAGAATCAAGGAGTATCTATCCACACCGCCGGTCTTGGTACCACCCGAGCCAGGTATACCCCTTCTACTCTACCTTGCCGTACTAGATGGAGCTTTCAGTTGCGCTCTGGGGAAACATGACGAAACAGGAAGGAAGGAACAAGAGCTATTTATTATCTCAGCAAGAAGTTCACTCCGTATGAAGCCCGATATTCTTTACTGGAACGCACTTGCTGGGCTTTGACCTGGGTCTCCCAGAAGATGAGGCACTACTTCTGTGCCTATACAACATATCTCATATCAAGGATGGATCCATTAAAATACATCTTTCAGAAACCCATGCCCACTGGCAAGCTAGCCAAGTGGAAAATCCTGTTGAGTGAGTTCGACATTATTTATGTGACTCAAAAAGCAGTCAGGAGACAAGCATTAGCAGACCATCTTGATGAGAATCCAGTGGACGGAGAATACGAACCCCTGAAAACGTATTTTCGTTATGAAGAAGTATCATTCGTAGGAGAAGACATTGCAGAATCCTACGACGGTTGGAGGATGTTCTTTGATGGCGCATCAAACTTCAAAAGAGTCGGTATCTGAGCAGTCTTAATATCAAAAATGGGTCAGCATTACCCAGCATCCGCCAAACTCAGGTTTCCTTGCACCAACAACATGGCTGAATATGAGGCCTGCATCTTAGGGCTCAACATGGCTATTGACATGAACGTCCAGGTGCTGTTAGTGATTGGTGACTTAGACTTATTGGTACATCAAGTACAAGGAGAATGGGCAACCAAAAATTCCAAGATACTACCCTATCTACATCACGTTCGGGATTTGAGAAAGAGGTTCACAAAGATAGAGTTCCGGCATATCCCCAGAACCCAAAATGAGTTCGCCGATACTCTGGCTACCTTGTCATCTATGATTCAGCATCCAGAAAAAACTTTCATTGACCCCATTCCAGTGAAAATTCACAGTCAACCGGCCTACTGTGCCCATGTTGAAAAAGAAGCAGACGGAAATCCTTGGTTTCATGACATCAAGGGATATTTGGGAAAAAGAGAATACTTAGAGCTTGCAAACGCCACTTAGAAGCGCACACTTCGGAGATTGACTAACAATTTCTTTCACAACGGGGGAATTCTGTATAGGAGGACTCTTGATTTGGGGTTATTAAGGTGCGTCAACGCAAATGAAGCATCAAAACTATTGGAAGAAATTCATGCTGGGACCTGTGGTCCACATATGAACGAGTTTGTATTAGCAAAGAAGATACTCTGAGCGGGTTACTTCTGGATGACATGGAAACAGACTGCATCCAGTAAGTCCGGAAATGCCACCGCTGTCAGATACATGGAGATATGACAAAAGTATCTCCGAGTGAGCTTAATGCAACAAGTTCACCATGGTCATTCGCCGCCTGGGGCATGGACGTCATTGGACCTATCGAGCCTGCCGCCTCCAACGAACATAGGTTTATCTTGGTTGCCATTGATTACTTTACTAAATGGGTCGAAGCATCCTCCTACAAGGCAGTCACCAAGAAAGTCGTGGCCGGCTTTGTCCGCGACCGCATTATTTGTCAGTTCGGAGTTCCAGAGTCAATCATCACCGACAATGGTTCTAATCTCAACAGTGACGTGATGAAAGCCATGTGTGAAACATTCAAGATCAAACACAAGAACTCCATAACTTACAGACCTCAGATGAATGGAGGTGTAGAAGCCGCTAACAAAAACATCAAGAGGATATTAAGGAAGATGATAGAAAGGCACAAGCAATGGCATGTCAAGTTATCATTCTCCTTATTGGGATATCACACCACAGTTCGCACATCAACCGGGGCAACCCCCTACTTGCTGGTTTACGGCACAGAGGCCGTTATTTCTGCCGAAGTGGAGATTCCATCTCTGAGAATTATACAAGAAGCTGAGCTCAGCGATGCGGAATGGATAAGAAACCGTTATGAGCAACTAGACCTTATAGACGGAAAGAGGATGAACGCAGTTTGTCATGGTCAAATCTATCAGAACAGAATGGCCAGAGCCTTCAATAAGAAAGTCAAGCCAAGACGATTCACACCAGGGCAGCTGGTGCTAAAGAAAATCTTTCCTCACCAAGACGAAGCCAAAGGGAAATTTTCTCCCAACTGGCAGGGTCCGTACTTGGTTCACAGAGTACTGACAGGAGGAGCACTTATACTTGCAGAAATGGACAGAGAAGTTTGGCCAAAACCAATCAATTCAGATGCAATCAAGCGCTACTATGTGTAATTCCTTATGCTTTTGTCAACAATGTAAATTGAACTACGCCTGGCCTGATTCCCGTTTAAGAGGGAATATGTAGGCAGCCCTATGGGTTCGGTGACAATTCAATAAAAATTTCATTTCCCCCCATAATTGGAAACTGGGGCAGAATTTTGAGGAGGACCCTCAAAATTCTGAAGCAAGCAACAGCCCGGAAGCATCCACCCAGCCAATTGGGGCAGAATTTTGAGGAGGACCCTCAAAATTCTGAACCAAGTTCAGCCGATCGCCGAGCAAGCAGTAGTCATAAGTATTCACCTATCAAACTGGGGCAGAATTTTGAGGAGGACCCTCAAAATTCTGAACCAAGTTCAGCCGATCGCCGAGCAAGCAGTAGTCATAAGTATTCACCTATCAAACTGGGGCAGAATTTTGAGGAAGACCCTCAAAATTCTGTAGAAAGAGGTTGCAATGCCTCAAACCGCGTCACAGTCGTCGGTTCATCTAAAAATTATTTTAGATTATATGCTTATATTATATCTTTACAAAATCATGCATATTTATTTTTGAAACAGCTTATTTAGCAAACGCTACCCCCAACAGTACAGACAGTATCATCTGCGAGCAGACAAGTCAAGCAAAGCTGGCAGGGATACGAACTAACATTTCCCTTTATAAAACTTACAATTTTTCTTGGATGCAGGCACAAAGATCGCAAAGGCCCCTAAAGCATATTACCTTCCCGAAGAACACACATTGCTCAGAGACATACTTCTCAAGCTCGTCGCACACGCCGACATTTATTATCATCACAAACAACACTTCACTTATCGCAATACTCACAACAATCATATCACCACGATTTATCACCAGCTAAGAACTCCTATCTGCATTTTATCTTCTGCATAAGGCTACCTTTCTGCCTTCCGAGACTAAACATCGTCTCCATATCCACTTGCATCTATTTCTTGCATAAGGCTACCTTTCTGCCTTCCGAGACTAAATGTTGTCTCCATCTGCATTTTTATTCCTTGCATTTCATAAGGCTACCATTCTGCCTTCCGAGGTTAAACGCTACCTCCATCTGCATTTATCTTTTCCTGCATAAGGCTTCTATTCTGCCTTCCGAGGCTAAGCACTGTCTCCATATGCATTTTATTCCTTGCATAAGGCTACCATTCTTCCTTCCGAGACTAAGCACTGTCTCCATCTGCATTTTATTCCTTGCATAAGGCTACCATTCTGCCTTCCGAGACTAAGCACTATCTCCATCTGCATTTTATTCTTTGCATAAGGCTACCATTCTGCCTTCCGAGGTTAAACGCTACCTCCATCTGCATCTGCATTGCATAAGGCTACCATTCTGCCTTCCGAGACTAAGCACTATCTCCATCTGCATTTTATTCTTTGCATAAGGCTACCATTCTGCCTTCCGAGGTTAAACGCTACCTCCATCTGCATCTGCATTGCATAAGGCTACCTTTCTGCCTTCCGAGGTTAAACGCTACATCCATCTGCATCTGCATTGCATAAGGCTACCATTCTGCCTTCCGAGACTAAGCGTTGTCTCCACCTGCATCTATTTCTTGCACAAGGCTACCTTTCTACCTTCCGAGACTAAACGATGTCTCCATCTGCATTTTTATTCCCTGCATTGCATAAGGCTACCATTCTTCCTTCCGAGGTTAAACACTACCTTTATCTGCATTTACATCTTGCATAAGGCTGCCTTTCTGCCTTCCGAGACTAAGCTCTGTCTCCGTCTATACTTCACTTCTTGCATAAGGCTACCATTCTGCCTTCCGAGGCTAAACACTGCCTCCCCTTTACTTTCTAAAGCAACTACTGTCTTTACCATTATCTACTTCGCTTCCTTTCGGGCTAAGCTCCGCCCCTTAATTCGCAAGACTAAGCTCTGTCTTGTTAGCATCATACTATTGCATTTTTTCATGGGCTGAAATATCGCCAACCTATCCAAAGGCGTATCATCAGAGGCATCATCTTCATGGCCCGAGAACATCATTTCATGGCCCACGGATCTCATTTTATTAGTTTGCATATCATTATTCAAAGGAATCATGGTTCGGAGGCACCATCCTCATGGCCCGAGAACATCATTTCATAGCATGTGAATCCCGCATCAAGCGATTCATGGCCCAGGATCATGGTCTAAGGACGTCATCCTCAACCGTCCAAAGACATCATTCATAGTCCAATGGGAATCTGCATCATGTTTAAATTACGCACAATCTATGCTTGTTATTCGTTTGCAGGAAATCCGGTTAGGAACAGCTAGGCAGGCAGGAGCAGACCGCTCCAGTTCTCCTAACTACCCCATAAACCATTTTTGCTCACCTTGCTTTGCACCTTGCGCCCGTCCTTATAAAACGTCACCAGTATACTTCGCCGGTGACTCCTGAACTACATACGACCTGATTCCTGTAAAACCAGGGATATGTAGGCAACTCATAAACCAGGGTGCGACCCCATTTTCGCTCGGTCAAAATTGGCCATCATATCTTTACCCGACAACTCTTTCATCCTTTCCGGGTAAAAGGGGAAGTTGTTGATACCCAATTTTTCCTCAAAATTATTTTGAACTTGCATATGTACCTTCAAAATCAGTTTCTATAACAACTAGCGCTTTTCTTTAATTTTCCCACATTTTTATTAATTTATTCTAATTTATCCAATAGCTTTATCTCTAATAACTGATTATAAATTGTATTACAAATGATTTCAAAAAAAAAACATTTCGTGATTTAATATATCATTTTGGTCCTATTAAGACCAAATTTATTTCACAAATTAGCCAAATCGGCACCATCTGATCATAATTGCAATAACTTTGCAATTATACCCTAATTACTTATTTCTATGCTAATTTTACTCAATAATTAGTCATTTATATTTTAAATACTATTAATCATTTTAATTTAGTCTATTTAGCCTCAATTTCATTTTTTATAATTATTAGCCATTTTTATAAAATATTTATCTACTTTTAATTGGGTATTTAACATTTGGCCATTTTATTTAAATTTCAGCCATCTTTAACCCAAACCTTAACCAACCCAACGACCCAGCCCAACTAAATTATCCTACCCGGCCCAACCCCTCTAATTAATCTGAGCCGTTGATCAAATTAGATCAACGGCCTAGAACCCTATTTCCATAATTAACTCAACCAACCCCCCCTCCCCCATCGACCCCTCATTTCCCAAAACCCCGTCTCTCTCTATCCCACTTTGTTACTCTCTAACTCTCTCTAGAATTCTCCTTGACTTCTCTCCTCCGATGGGTTCTGTTCACCTTCTCCGACCGGTTCTCTCATTGGAAAATATGGACCTTCACCATCTCCAGGCTACCTACCCACTTTGCACCTGTCCAGTGATACTCTGGGGCTCTTAGGCGAACCTGGAGTGGTCCAACTCATTTCCCATAGTCCCATGCCACTTTCCGGCCTCCCCGGCCGTCCGAGTAAGGTTTACGACCTGTTCCGGCTTAAGCCAGTGCCGTCTTTGAGGTTCCTCCTACTTCTCTGGGTTCCACGTAACCCTAACCCTATGTCTTTCGATTTATCCTAGATCTACAGTATTACAAAGCTTCTTTCTATGTGTTCTTTGAAAACTTTCATTTTTAAACGATCTTTCAATTTTAAAACTAGGCTTTCATAAACCCCTTTAAAAAATGATTCTTTTTTAGTTCTGCTTTAATGTTATTCTATGCTTTTCTCTGTTAACACGATTGATTCAAAGCTTTTTACTGAAAACCCCAATTTTTAGGGTTTTAGTTCATCTTGTTTGCTATGTTTGCCATATATGTATGCTACTTCTGGACTCTCTATGTGCTCTATGCTTCTTACTCTAATTCGTGGTTGGGGTTTTTGAATCTCTACTATTCCTCTTGCTTAGGGTTTCACTGATTTTTTGTGCTATTATGTTTTTTAGCAAGTCTGATTATTGGTTTAATGATTGTTTGCCTGATGCTCTCTACTGGCTCTGTGTGTCTCTTTGCATAGCTGTGATATTTTCTTCGAACCTATGACTTTGTATGCTCTGTATTGATTTTTCAAAATGTTTCCTTACTTATGTGATACTTTCCTTAATTATGCTTGATTCCCTGTGATTTAAATTGCATTCGAGATTACCTCGACTAATTTTTAGAATTAAAACCCTACTTTGCCTTATGAATATTCTATCAGTTTACTTTCCTTAATTATGTTCTATGTACTTGGCCTTTATTGTATGCTACATGATTTTACTATCCCCATTATAGTAAAATCAGTCTTATAAATTGATTCCTTTCCCTTATTTAACTATGATCGTCCCGTTTGAACTTGACTCCCTAATTAAGGGAGTCCAGATCCTTTAATTAATATTGATTGAGTATTATTTCCATAGTTGTGTTAGACTAGTACTCCTTACCTTATTTTCAGCATTATAAATACTCTACTCTCATTGGCATAACATATACTAAGACATACATACAAGCACATACACACAGAGCACACTCATATTGTTCTGCATTCTCTCTTGCTTTCATACACATTCTCTCTTGCTTCTCGTATTAGTTACTGACTACTCAGTCGGTTGAAAGCCAAGACTGAGTAATTATTGCTGCTCTTGCTCTGCATACCATCTTCCTATTGCTCTACTTCTCTGCATATTGCTGTTCTATTCTCACTCTTGACTGGTATGTTTCTAGTTTAAGGTTACAGTACCCAAAACAACATGTTTCAGTTCCTATTAAGATTTCTGTTATTCCTTTTGTGCTTCTACTTATGGTTCTACGGTTTACCCTGTAACTAGCATGTCTATGTGATTTCCCTCCCCCCTTAGTCTAATATGTCTGTTGTTTTCCTGGTGTGATTCATTAAGATTTTGCCTGATTCCTATGAAACTAGCATATCTATTTGTTCTATGTGACTTCCCTTCACCTTCAGTTCAGCATGTCCAGTACTGCTCCTATATGTTTTCATTATGAATCTGCCTCACCCCTTGACCCCTAACATTATAAGCATGCACCTATAATACCTAACTATTATGTAATCCTAATCCTGGACCTAATTTGTGACTCTGTCTGACACCCTCTCAATCTAATGCTGTTTGATTACTGGCATGAACACTCTGTCATAACTATGTTAGGACTGTTTATATCCTGAACCCTATTCTGAGTTATACTTGTGTGCAAGTAGGTTTCCACTATGTGGCTTATTTGTCCCCAGTTTCCCCTATCCCTATTTGTGTTCATTCCCTGAACTATGTATGTTCTAAATTGCTGATTGTCCTGTTTCTTTCCTCTTCAAACTAGTTGTCATAAAACAAACTTTCACTTTGTTCTCTGAAGCTATTTCCAAAATAGTTATTTCAAAAACTACTTTTCAAACTCAAATCTTTTAAGACTTTAAGCATATCTCACTACTCTTAGTCTCTAAGTTTAGCCCCCTTCGTGTGAGCACTGCCTTGGGGACCATTCGAGTACCCATTGAACTTTGACACACAAAGATGGCACTCCACACTGCACTTTCTCCTTCCCGGCTAGGGAACTTGGGTGTGAGCACTGCCTGGGATCCTCTGAGATCCTTAGGAACTCTGACACACCTAGGTTACAAAGGGTCATGGCATATCGCATGTTTGGATCTGGATAATTGAGCCAACTGTTAGGCTCCCTATAGTGTAACTTCTTAATTTTCTTATTCATTTGTATAATTTATTCAATGCTGGTATGTAATAATTAATTGTAAAAACAACTCTGGGGTTGGATAGTTAAATGGGAGGGGTTATGCATAATTACGGGTAGAGAACATGCTTATAGGGTTTATTTTACCTATGTGTGCAATAGTCACATGTTTAGGAATACTTTCCATACATGCATTAGATACCATGCTTTAGGTCTATTTATTTTAGCATCTCATCATACTCATCATGTTCGTAGTAAAAGGTTGTTATAATTGTTGCATCACTTTGCAAATGTCTCACTTGAAAATCCTGTTCGTAAATAAATAACTATAAAAAAAGCTGTTATAAGGTTACTGCCTCTGCATGTTCACAATAATTATCTCTAGACATCATGTTTAGGTCAAAGCAATAGCATTAAATGTCAATATTTGCATTAGAGACCATGCTACTTTAGGGCTCTAATTATCAGCATGTTCACGTTATCTATGCCAAATTCATGTGTTAAAATATACTGTATTGAACACTTAGAAATCATGTGGTAGGTTCGGTAACTTAACAAATTACGCTTTTGTATGTACTGTTTCGAGTCAAAAGGACGTGTAATAGGCGAATCTCGCTAAAATAAGTTTCGATTACTGAAAACGTTTGTGCATTTAAGAAACATCATGCATAGGTTTTCATACTCAAAAATCCTGCCTGCGTTTAGATATCATGATTCGTAGGACTTGCATCCATACTTGTTAAAATGCTCACTTCTCTACCACGACTAAGTCAAAACAGGTTCATCCTGACTATTCACTATTTCCTGAGACTAAAACAGGACGACTGGAGTATTTCTTTTACACACTTAGGCAAGCCTTAGGTATCAACATTTATAAAACTGGACACTGTTTTCTATGTGCATAACTTGGCTAATTGCAGATAAGAATTCATAGTTTAAAACTGACCAGGTTACTTCTTCTAAAACTCAGTAATTAATCTGTCCCGTTGTTGTATTCACATGTAGCCATCCTGTCTTAGGTTCTGAAATTTGAGCCCTCTTTGTGTTTGAGTCGTGCTAATCATGTGCATTGACTTGTGGAGGGATATATGAGCCTCGTATCTGCTTCTGTGTGTGCCCTATATTTTGCAGTCCTATCTGTTTTAATTTTCGCTTAGAATTTTACCCTTTAAACCTAGGGGTTTAGCCTAGTACCTACCCTGTAGGAATAGTAGTCCTAACTTCCTCTAGGACTGATAGGATGGGACGGGTAAGAGCACGCAATAAGCTTCGTGACCAACACACGCTCTAAATACCTTCATGGGGTGGGAAGGGTAGAATATGGATATGATGACCGGTGCGCTAATACCACGTGTAGCTCTGCCTATCGGGTATTGCATTGATGTGATCCATATTACTTTAAACCTAGGACGTCTTTTTTCAAATATTTACTTTTGAACTTTCAAATTTCTAATGAACTTCCATACTTGTTTGAAATCCCCTCATATATGAGCCGTACTTGTTATTTGCTTATTGTCCGAATTCACAAAAACCATTTGATCGGGAACCACAGTTGTGGATCTTAAGGGGTGCCTAATACCCTTCCCTTGGGATAACTTCAAGCCCTTACCCAATCTCTGGTAATGCAAACTAGTCTTATGAGTTAAATAATCTAGGTTCCCTAACGCACCATAAAAATTGTTAGGTGGCGACTCTTCCTTTTAACCCTTTTAACCTTCAAAATGAGTTGTCCAAAATGTCATAAACCCGATCTCTCAACTTTAAGGGGGAAGAAAGGGGGCACGACAAAGAGCTGAGGGCAAACCATCTGGATTAGGCCACCATTGCCTTGTGTAATCATCATAACCCTCAGAAGGGATATGCAGTATTTCCCCCAACTCCTTTGTATCAAACGAAATCTAAACTCCTTGAACCTTGGAGGATACCCTGCCATCTTTGACAACTGCGTTGGCCATAAATTCAACCAACTCATTCCTAGCCAGCCTTCCCTCAAGGTGAAGAACCATGTCCTTCCACCCTTGCACATCCAAGGTATCCATCAGGAAAATCATCCCTGATTCCTCAAGGTCTCTAAACAACTTCCCCTTCAAGATAGTATGCTTTCCAAACATTATGAGTTTGTCAGTCTACTGACCAGACACTTCCACTTCTTCTCCACCCCATTCCTCATCATCAACAATCTTTACTTTCTTTGACTCAGACCTGGTCCTCTTTGCAACTCTTGAGGGTGTGGCAGACACAGATGCTGACTTCTTGGAAGAAGCCTTAACTTTCTTGGGTTTTGGTGTCTCAACCTCAACTTGTGCTGGTTGCTCCTCCTAATGGACCAGGTCCATCTCATTGTTATCAACATGAACTGCCTCAACGGGATCTCCAACTTTCGCCTTTCCCTTGACAGACTTTTTCTTCTTGCTCTCTCTAAGAGATTTTTCCAATTCTTCTTCTCCTTGCCTAATAGTGCTTCTAGTAGCACGACTCTTTGGGGCAGGAGCATCAGCAGAAGATGAAGCTTTCCTCTTCTTGGTTGGAACATGGGTAGTATCTTTCTTGGATTTTGGAGTTCTCTTCTTTTTTGGGATTGTAGGACTCCCCCAACTCTTTCATCAACTCAGCCAACGTTTCCTCAATAGATGATCCAGGTTCATCTACTGCTTGCTGTAGACTTTCTAGACCTGCTGCTGCTTCCCCAGAATTGCTTCCCCTTAAAGCTTTGACTCATTCCTCAACAATCACAGGAGCAGGGCCACAAATAGCCAGAGTGGCACCTTCCTTCCCAAATCCCATTTATGAACTCCCTTCTCCCTCTCTCTCAATGTTTATATTTTTCCCAATTTTTCTTTGCCTATCTGGTACCTCTACATCCACTATCGACCCAATCAAGATAAACCTGTTTTCAGCCATTTCAGTTGCAGACTCGACTTCAAGTTTTCCCTTTTCAATGTCAGATGAACCTGATGCTTCATCCTCATTTGCAGATTTGAAGGACTTACTAGAAGATTCAGAGTCTTGGTCCTTGATGGCTTGAAGTTTCTCATTTAATTTTCTGGCAAGAGAACCAGATGCAACTGTTTTCCTTGCCAACATTTTTACTCTATGTTTTTTGGGGGCTGGAGTGGGGCTAGGTGTAACGGATGGGACTGATTGGGGTGAAGGAGTGGGTTCAGGGATAGGTTCAGGAACTGGAGGGATTTGAGGGGTTGAAGACCTAGTGGGAGAGTGTGAGCTGTGTACAGATGGAGAGTTCGAACCAGTGTCTTCAAGACCGACCCCGTAGTCAGGGGTGGTTGATGAAGATGAAGTAGGGGGTGGTGTAGAAGACATTGTTATGAAGATTTGGGGAGATAAGAATGTTGATCACTTTGGTATAAGACTAATTATGAACTTGGTCCGACGGTTATGCTTTTGAAAAGGGGAGGTAATTATGGCCTTTTAAAGATGTGGTTATTAATTGTACAACAAGCGTAATTCTTGGTCAAGTTGGATTCTAATCGCTGTAGGAGTGTCAATGATTAGACGGTTATGACTCCCTAAATCTAGGCTAATTAAGGTTCGATGGGACTCTTTGAAACGGGTTCATTTTGGGATAAGTACTGAAAATTTGAAATGAACCAAATATAGATAGAGTCCTGCTTATGTGTGACTATAATTATTTCAATAAGTGTATGGTGATGAGCATGTACCTTGTCAGTCAGATGAACCAGCAATGATGAACCAGTTTCATCGTGTTATAGTCTTTAATTTGCCTCAATTTACAAAGATAGAAAAACATCATTAGCAACTAGGGAATCATATTAATACATGGCAAGAGAGTACGACAGTAAAGTCATGATACTGAGCAATGATTAGTCTGGTTAGTTACCCATTTTTAGTGTTTCTAGCCAAAATAAAATCATTTTGTTTTTCAATTAGGTGATCTTAGTAATCCCTAATTCTACCTCGTTTCTCTCAAAATGCTCCCTACTTAGTGCCTTAGTGAAGATATCTGCAATTTGTTTGTCAGTAGTACATAATTCGATTGAGATCATTCCTTTTTTCATAGTTATCTCTTAGGAAATGGTGTCTGACATCTATGTGCTTGGTTCTCTTATGATGAACCGGGTTCTTCGTCATGCTAATTGTACTAGTGTTGTCACAGAAAATAGGAATGCATCCAACCTCTATACCAAAATCTATGAGTTGTTGCTTGATCCATAGCAACTGAGCACAACATGAGGCTGCAGACACATATTCAGCCTCAGCAATAGACAAGGCTACTGAATTTTGTTTCTTGGTGGCCCAAGACACAAGGCAAGAGCCCAAAAAGTGAGCGATGCCTGAGGTACTTTTCCTGTCAACCAGGAAACCTGCATAATCTGCATCAGCATATCCTACAAGGTCAAAATTACTACCTTTAGGATACCAAAGACATAAATCAGTAGTGTCCTTTAGATATCACATAATTCTCTTCATTGCAGTTAGATGTGGCTCCTTTGGATTTGCCTAAAATCTAGCATACAGTCCTACACTGAACACAATATCAGGTTTGCTGGCAGTGAGATATAATAAAGACCCAATCATCCCTCTGTATAGCTTTTGATCAACGGATGAACCAGGTTCATCCACATATAATTTTGTAGCTGTGGCTATGGGGGTGTCAATTTCTTTTGCGTCTTCCGTTTTACATCTTTTGAGAAATTCTTTCACATATTTTTGTTGATGGATCATTGTTCCATTTGAGTTTTTCTTGATTTGCAAGCCTAAAAAGAAGTTTAGCTCACCCATCATACTCATCTCAAACTCACTCCCCATAGGTTTAGCAAATTTCTTACTCAATTTTTCAGAGGTTGCCCCAAATATGATATCATCCACATATATTTGCACAACCAGAATATCTTTACTTTTTTCCTTTAAGAACAAGGTACTGTCAATTTTACCTCGTTTGTATCCATGTTCTAGCAGGAATTTTGATAGCCGCTCATACCATGCTCTTGGTGCTTGTTTGAGTCCGTACAAATCCTTGTCAAGTTTGTATACATGGTCAGGTGACTCCTTGCTTTCAAAACCTGGAGGCTGTTTGACAAATACTTCTTCCTTTAGATAGCCATTGAGGAAAGCACTCTTTACATCCATCTGATGGAGAGTAAATTCCATGTGTGCAGCAAATGCTATAAGAAGTCTTATTGCCTCCAGTCTTGCCACAGAAGCAAAGGTCTCATCATAGTCAATTCCCTCTTCTTGAATATATCCTTGGACAACCAGTCTGGCCTTGTTTCTTGTAACAGTTCCATCCTCATCGAGTTTGTTCCTGAAGACCCACTTTGTGCCAATCACTGATCTGTCTAGTGGTCTGGGTACCAAGTGCCATACTTGACTTCTTTCAAATTGATTCAGCTCTTCTTGCATGGCATTTACCCAGTCAGCATCCTGTAAGGCTTCACCAATGTTCTTTGGTTCGATCAAGGATAGAAAGGCATCAAACGCACACAAATATTTCAAAAAGGATCTTGTTTTGATTCCGGATGTCAAATCTGTTATGATGTTCTCAAGAGGGTGAGAGATTTGATATCTGTGTGGTTTGGGCACTAGTTTTTCACTTCTAGATGATCCCATGGTGTCTTGTTGTTGTGGAACAGGATCAGGGCCAAGGTCCAGAGTGATTTGCTGTTGAGTTCCCCTTGTCATGTTGCTTGGGGTAGTTGGACCTGGTCCATCACCTGTTCCATCTTCCATATTTGCTTCAATTTGTTTACTGCTTCTGACCAGTCCAAGCTCCTCATCTTCTGGTTTCTGTCTTTCAGAAAGAGTGCTAGTTTCATCAAAGACAACATGCACACTCTCTTCTACGCACATAGTTCTTTTGTTATATACTTTACAGGCTTTGCTATGTGATGAATATCCCAAGAATACTCCCTCGTCACTTCTGGGATCGAATTTACCTAGGGAATCTTTGCCATTGTTGTGCACAAAGCATTTGCATCCAAAAGCCCTAAGGTGGGATATGTTGGGATTTCACCCTTTAAGTAATTCATAAGGAGTTTTCTCTACCAGTGGTCTGGTCATGCATCTATTTATTATGTAGCATGCAGTGTTTATTGCTTCTGCCCAGAAGCTGTGGGGTAGTTTGCTAGAAAGAAGCATGGTTCTAGCCATATCTTCAAGAGTTCTGTTCTTTCTTTCAACAACCCCATTTTGCTGTGGGGTTCTAGGGGCAGAAAAGTTGTGATTTATACCATGTTCATCACAGAATTCAGCAAACTTTGCATTCTCAAATTCAGTACCATGATCAGATCTTATTGATGCTAGTTGATTTCCTAACTGTTTTTGAGTTTTTCTAACAAATGAAGTGAACATATCAGATGCTTCATATTTAGATGTCAGAAATAAGGTCCAAGTGAACCTTGAGTAATCATCAACTAGCACCACTACATATTTCTTACCACCTCTGCTCAGAGTTCTCATAGGACCACATAGGTCCATATGAACCAGTTCCAACGCCCTGGTGGTACTAACCATTTTCTTGCTGTTGAATGAGGATCTTACCTGCTTCTCCCTTGCACATGACTCACAAACTTTGTATTCCTTGAACTTAATGTTAGGAGGCCCTACCACTAAGTCCTTAGAGACTAATTTGTTAAGTTGATTTAGACTCGCGTGACCAAGTCGTTTGTGCCAAAGGAGGGAATCACTGTCCAACACACTTAAGCAAGTGAGTTCATACATAGATGTTATTCATTCTTTTTCCCTGCAAAACAATCTTTTCAGTAAGCAGGTTAATCACAAAACATTTTGTGGAAGTGAAAGCAACCAGGTTACCTCTGTCACACAATTGTGACACACTGAACAAGCTACATTTCAAGCCATCTATCAAGTACACATGTTCAATGGAACGTGTGTCATCCTTACCTACCTTACAAACCCCAATAATTTCACCTTTCTTTCCATTTCCTAAGGAGACATTTCCTCTTTTGAGGTTTTCAAGTGAAAGGAACTATTCCTTGTTCCCTATCATATGTTTTGAGCAGCCACTATCCAAGTACCAAATTTGGCTGCTTCCTCTCACTTGAACCTACAAAAGGAAATCATGGGTTAGTCTTAAGAACCCAAACTAGTTTGGGTCCTTTTCTATGAGAGAAAGGATGAATTAAGCTTTTTCTGGCCCAATTTGGTAACCAGTTTTTTTTTTAACAAAGCTCTCATTTCTTCGACCGACCAGCTCTTTTGCAGTACACTCAATTTTGTAATGACCAGTCTTACCACAGGGGGTGGAAATTTTATTCTCAGGGAGAGTGAGATACTTGATTTTGGGATCCCACTTGGGAAATTGACTCCCAAAGCAGATGGAAGACATGATCACTTGTGAAAGAACTAGCCGAAGGGGACCATCACAGTTGGGGCGGTGGATGACAGGCTAGCTCACCAAGAACATCAGGAGAGGTTGGGGAAGACTTGGCTGCGGCAAGTCAAGGAGAGGTTAGGTCAAGGGATTTCAGACAGAAGTCCCATCAATCAGAAGAAAAAGATGTTCCAGGAAAGAAGGAAACAAGGTTGCTATTATGATGTTCTTGAAGCCATGTCAAGGCATCAGAGGATTTATTCCATTTGCAAGTTCGATCTAATTCATGTTTGACTTTACCAAGTTCTTCTTTAAGTGTCCTTATCTGTTCATTCTTAGTATACATCTTATCCTTTAGTATTCCCACATTTTCTTCTAACATGATATGAGAATGATCAACAATATTTTTACTAGTTCCTAGCTTTAATTTTAAATTTTCATATTTTAGCTCTAGAATCTTAGTTTCAAGTGGATGAACCTGGTTCATCAAGACAGTCTTTTTCTTTTCAGATTAACTTACTCTGGTTTCCAGGTTCATGCATTTTGCTTTTAGCATTGCACACTCTTTAGAGAGTTGTTCTTTCTCTTTGGTTGTTTCTTCGGAATTATCCATGAAATCAAGTAGCAACTCAGAGAGTTTTTCTTTAGATAGGAATTGTATTTTGTTTTTGAGATGGGATATACTTACTTCTGGTTCTTCATATGATTCTTCATTGGATTCGCCAATTTCCATGAGCGCATATTCTTCATTCTCACCATCTTCTGATTCTTTATCTGAGCTTTCCCTCCAAGCAGCAACCATAGCTTTTGTTGTGGTTTTCTTGGGTTGGACCAATTCCTTCTTCCTGTTCCTTCTTTCAAATCTCTCCTTTTTCCATTCCACTTCCCACTGAGGATAGTTCTTTATATGGTGGTCAGTCTTTCCACACTTGTAGCATCCCTCGTTAGTTGGCCTTTCTAGAGCTTTTGCTTTGTTGTAGTTTCAACCTCTTGAGATGCCCTTCTTCCTTATGAGAAAGTTTCTGAATTCTTTTGTAATCATGGCCATCTCGTCCTCCTACAGATCTGCTCCCTCAGTGATTCTCAGTGCTAGACTCCTTTCCTTCTTTGGAGCATCCATTTTCATTGTCTACCTTCTAAGTTCATAGGCAGTAAGATTTCCAATTAGCTCGTCCGATCTCAGGGTTGCCATATTTTTAGATTCCTGGATAGCAGTGATTTTACTTTCCCAGGAAATTGGTAAGACCCTTCTCAGGATCTTCTCTACCTTGTCCTCTTCAAGAATGACTCTACCAAGGGACTTAAGTTCATTTGTCAGATTGTGCACATCTCTTTGATTGTCTCTCCTTTTTAAGGGTGGCAAGTGGGCCGGGCCCGAGCAAAACGGGCCAAGTGGGCCGGGCTAAACGGGTCCGGGCTATGCGAGCCTGGGTTATGCGGGCCCGGGCTAAGCAGACTAAATGTGTGGAACCGTCCCCCTACGGGCCTAAGCCCATATGGGCTCGGGCTAAGTAGACCGGGCCCACAGGCCAAACGGGCCTAAACGGGTCCGGGCTATTTTTTTTAAATTTCTTTTTTTATATAAGGCAATTTCTTGTAAATCTTGTGATATAAATCTTGTAATTCATATTTAAACACAAAAAATAGTAAGTTTCTTCAAATTAATAATAATAGTACTTCAAACTTGCACTAACATTGCATAATAAATTAATAGTACATCAAATTAATTTAACAAACTACAACATTAAGCATAATACGTCTAATAAAATTAAAATAACTTGCACTAACATTGCATAATAATTAGTAAAGAGATATTCAAACTTTCACTAACATTTCATAATAAATTAATAGTACTTTAAATTAATTTAAGAAACTACAACATTACGAATGTCTTGAGAACGCGCAAGACAACTCTTTATTATATACCTCCTTAAAGAGCCCGTGCTGGTCAACTTTGGACGCCAAGTGTAGACACGACCACAGTGCTTGCACTTTACTATGTGAAATTCTTCATTTTCTTCTACCACATTATAGTGTTCCTGAACAAATGGGCTAACTCTAGAATCACCGGGCATGATTTTACTTGAATTGAGAATTTGAGTAGAGAGTGTGAGTAAAAATGAAAGAATGAGGGGGTATTTATAGTTGAGAATATGGAAAGTGTAATTATAAAAAGTTTGGGGTTAAAACAAAGCTTGGGGGCCAAATGGCTATTTTTTAAACAAGCCAAACAGCTAGTTTTTGAAATTATAGTCGCTGGCTATTTAATTTTTTTTATGTATTTATATTATATTATCTAAGGCAATTTATTGTAAATTATATTATATAACTATGACTTATGTCTTTTAATTCAAGTTTAAACACAAAAAAAAAAAAAACTTAGTAAAGAGATATTCAAACTTGCACTTATTGTAAATTATATTATATAACTATGACTTATGTCTTTTAATTCAAGTTTAAACACAAAAAAAAAAAAAACTTAGTAAAGAGATATTCAAACTTGCACTTATTGTAAATTATATTATATAACTATGACTTATGTCTTTTAATTCAAGTTTAAACACAAAAAAAAAAAAAACTTAGTAAAGAGATATTCAAACTTGCACTTATTGTAAATTATATTATATAAGTGTGATTCTAGAGTTACAATTTTTTTTAATGTAATTATATTATATTATATAAGACAATTTATTATAAATTATATTATATAATGATGACATATGTATTGTAATTCAAGTGTAAACACAAATATTCAAGGAAATGTCTTATAAATTTTATTAATACGACATTTAAAAAACTGACAATATCTTTCTTAGTCTTCCTCCCCCAATGGTATGAGCACAACTAAGGTACTAATACCACCATTAAAAGGGAAAAAAACTAATCAAGATGTGCCAAAATACAAGTTACATATTAATCTACATAGTATCTCTATCAAATTTCATAAATCCTTTAAGGTTGGGAGGATTTTCCGTTGGTGGTGGCGGAAAAGAAGCTTGTTCATCACCGCTTCCGGACGAAGCATCATCCTCCGCAAGTTCCACTAGCATTTCTTCATAAGATTCGTCTATATACGGTTGTGATTCAGCAAGTCCAAAATTTCTTCTTTCCGAACGGATCCAATTTCTGAAGAGTACTGATTTTTCTAAGCTCTCCTTCATAGACGCTCTATGATCACCGATTTGATGTCTCGCTTGGCTGAAAGCGCTCTTCGATGCCACTGTTGAAGCTTGAATACTTAAAATATCTCGAGCCATCCTTGAAAGAACCGGAAAGTGTTTTTCTTTGTCCTTCCACCATTCCAAAACATTGAAGGTGCCGTCTGGATTCTCTGATTCAAGTCCCTGCGACAAATAAACTTGAAGCTCATTTAGTTGTGAACAATCACCAATATTATCACCTTGAGAACCCTTGAACCCCGTCCAAGAACTAAGTGCTTTTAGCCCCGCAACTCTTTTAGGAACCTGCGAGCTAGACGAGGTAGGAGTTGGAATATTTGGTCTAGCATGATCTAATGCTACTTGATAAGCATTATAAATTGTTTGAGCATTTATTTTAATTGATTCTTTTTCATCTTTAAGTGTAGCAAATTCCTCAGGTGAAAGAGGTAAAGCATTATAAATCTGAGTATACCAATAGTGAGGACCTCCTAATTTCATTGTAGGATTTAACATGGCTGCAATACCATAAAGAGGGGGGATAGGGAAAAAATATTTTTTAAACTTATCTTTCATATCATCAATAGCATATTGGTAAACTACCCCACCCTCTGAAAATTGATTAAATAATTCTGCAAGTGCTGAAATATAAACTAAACAGTTAGAAATAGTAGCATAATATTGCCCAGATAATTCATTTGTAGCAACATGAAAATGTTCTACAAAATATAGAAGAATTTTAACATTAGACCAATCTTTATTTGTAAGGTGATCATCATCATCATCATCACCACCACCAATAGTAATAGAAATACGATTACTAATATGAGTAAATAAATTGTAACGACCCGACCGGTCATTTTGCGTATTCGGACACCGTTCCCTTGAATAAGACTCCCCGTAGCAGCTTATCATGATTTGTGACTTGCGGGGACGGGTGTTTCGGGATTTGGAAGTGTTTAGAATAGTATAGGAACACTTGGTTCCTTAAGGTTGGCTTTTAAAGCCAAGTTTGATTTCGGTCAACATTTTGGAGTAAACGACCTCAGAATCGAGTTTTGACGATTCCACCAGCTTCATATGATGATTTTAGACTTGTACGTATGTCCGGAATGGGTTTTGGATGACCGGGAGCGTTTTGACACCAAATAGCGAAATAGAGTTTCCTTAAGTTTGAAATTTGGTTTGGAACGTGATTTTATGTTATCGAGGTACGAACGGAATTCCGATACCGGGAATAGTTCATTATGTCATTCATGACTTTCCTGCAAAATTTGGTGTCATTCCGAGTGGTATAAGTCGGTTCGACGCATTGAAACCGAATTCAAAAACTTAGAAATTCTTAAGTTTGATTCTAGGGGTTTTGAGGGGTGATTTTGAGTTCTAACGTCGTGTTGGGTGTTTCTAAGGCTCGAGCGAGTCATAAATATGACTTAGGACTTGTTGGTATAATTGCTCGGGGGCTAGGGTGGGCCCAGGTGCCTCCCGAAAATCAAGCGAGGCCAAAAACCAGCTGAAAATGCAGCTGGTGCACGTGATATGGTGTGACCGCAGGTGCGGTTGCCCAGCCGCAGGTGCGGGAATCCCGCAGGTGAGGATTTAATTCCGCAGGAGCGAAACCGCAGGTGCGGTCTTCAGCTCCGCAGGTGCGGGCCCAGTCTTTCCCGTCAAACTCCGCAGGTGCGAGCCCCAGCTCACAGGCGCGAGACCGCAGGTGCGGTCCTCGAGCGGCAGGTGCGGAACCCCTGTAGGCCAGGCAGTACACTTTCACTTAAACATGGGATTTCCTTCATTCTTTTCATTCTACACCTCCATTGAAGACTTGAGAGCTTGGGAAGAACTCTCCACAACCTAGCTACTACGAGGTAAGTAAATTCTATTTAAATGTTAGATTATTGTACCAAAACTTAGGTAGATTAACATCTAAATAGTGTAAATCATAGGGGTTAGAGTGAAAACCTAGGGTTGATGAACTTTAGGGAATTTCACCACTTTTCTACCATGAAATCATATAAAAATTATATATTAATGACCCTTAGGTAATGGGTGAGTGTTATCTTCGAAAATTTCCGGAATCCGAGCATGTGGGCCCGGGGTGTATTTTGGGATTTCTTCAAGAATAGTGAATTTACTAAATAAGTAGGAGATACCTTGAGTATGCATTGACATATTTACATATCATTTGACTAGTTTCGAGTCCTCGGGTGTAAAGTTTGGCGTTTCGGGTGCGTTCTTGACCGGGAAGTTGATTCTACGCGAGGTGAGTCTCCTTTCCAATCTTGTAAGAGGGAATTGTCCCCATAGGTAAATGTAAACGATTGAATTGTCCTTATTTGCGGGGGCTACATACACGCAAAGTGACGAGAGTCCGTGCGTAGCTACTACTTAGTTGTGCCGGGTAGAATTTAGGATTTCACAAGCATGCCTCTATGTGCCTTACCTGTATCTTTACATGTGTTCCTGGTTGCTTATTATCCTTGAAATCGACATGAGAATTTCGGAAGCTATGTGTAAGTTTAAGTGCTTGAGTCCCTGAATTTAAGAATAATCCATAATAAACTCCTGAATTTCCTGATAATTCTGTGTATGTCTACAAGCACCCGTGTCGCATGTAAGCGGGGTAGCCTTATATTTATGTCAACCACGTCGCATGATCGATTCGTGAGCGGGGTAATAGATGCATCTATGGTTCGTGCCGCTCGATCCTCGGCAGTGCACATTTAAATTTTTGCATCGCTTCGGCCGTACGCCTCGGCATATTATATGCTACGTGCTTGATTGAGAGTCTTATTATTATTCTTACCAATTCAATTGTTCTATGGGAAAGAAACTTGTGATTTTTATTAAATATTGTTACTTGGCCCTTGCAGGTAGATAGTTATCTTTATATACTGATGCTCCATGTCTACTTGCTTTCCATAAATGTTATTCTTGTCTAGATTTATTAAACCATATTATTGATAACGACCCTAGTGAGTAATGATACGCTCAATTTACACCTTAAAAGAATGTAAGCGATCGTTGTCAAATATAGTAA
>ML277952.1:0-15916 GCA_005239495.1 Nicotiana undulata
TTATTTATTTTATTTATTTTATTATTTCCAGAATTGTTTTACAAATACAGAGAGTTAACAATACAGACGTACATTTCATATTTTCTCAACCAACTAATTCCTTTTAGCCCAACAATTTGGTACTAATAACCCAACTAACTGATGCAATTTGCCATAACTATTTTTCTCTCACTTTTCACATAGTTCATACAAATAGACTTAAAAGAGGGTACGGAGGCGGATCCAGGATTTTAGGTTTATGAGTTTTTACAAAAAATTTAAGTTAATATACAATATTAAATGGATGAACGGAGTGGGTTCCAAGCTAAATATTCTTATACATTTAATTGATTTTTCATACAGGCTCTACACAAAAGCTACTAGGTTCACAGGAATCCGTAGCAGATGAACTGGATCCACCCCTGAGACGGTGTTAGGATTGGATTTTAAGCTGGTCCAATTAGTTTTTAAGTTCTTTTTAAACTTTTTCGTTTGATAAAGGCAAAAAATATTTAAAATAAGTTAAAAATTACTTAAAACAAACCAAAAAGTAATAAATCGCGCAACCCCAATTTATTATTTTTTGACTTAAAAATTATTTCTGCTGAAAAAATATTTTTTTAAGCCAATCTGACTTGGTGGATTAATAAAATTACGAGATCATCAGATTCGAGCTCATGAGACTATAGTTAATGTTTTTTTTTTCTTTTGGTCTCATTTTGTTTGGCTAAAGTAGTCTGAACTAGGGTTGTGTACGGATCAGATTGGATCGGATTTAGCACATTTCGGATTCGGATTTCGGATTTCGGATCGTAAATGCCTCAATGTTGCAAACTAATATGTATATTTTCTTTGTAAAAGAGGCAATGCATTAAGAAAAATTCATGTTTATACTATTATGAGAGTACTATGGGCCAATATAGCTAACTCTAGCAATTGTAAAGGTAATAACTTGGAGGAAGATGTAAAGAAAGTACTGACTATCCGAAATTAAAGTGTAGTATTTATACATTGCCTAATAATTTCGGATTTTGAATCGGATTGGATTAAAATATACCAATCCTAATCCGATCCGAAATCCGAAATTTTTAAAAACACAATCCGAAATCCGAAATCTGAAATTGAATGGATCAGTTCGGATTTCGAATATCCGAGCCAAATGAACAGTCCTAGTCCGAACCTGTGTTTTTTATGATGACGTGGAAAAAAGTAGAAGGGCAATTTTGACTTTACGACATGAATCATTTTAAAATAGGGATAGTGAAAAGGTGATGAGAAAATATCTGGTACCAAAAAGACCTTAGGCATACATTGACAAGTAGGACTATAGGGATAGCGGACTTGAAATGAGCTATCTAATCTGGTTAATCATATTCTTCACAGTCTTTCATCTTTGGCAATATAAAATTCATTAAATTAATTTGCCGATTAGAAGGACCACGTCAGCCACATGACTGGTGGTATTAGTTGGCCAATAAGATCCCAGGCCAGGGACGCGTAATTCGACTGTATAACCGACACGTATTAGGCAATACATTACGTTGGAATTAAATTAAATTTTTATACACAGTTCTCAATGCGCCAGCTCACTCCACCCACATTGGCTAACCCCTCATCTCTCTAGTAAGGATCCTTCCTTTCTCTTGCCATATCTTTTTGTGTTCAATGCAGGTGGCTATAGGCTGAATAAACAAAAAAAATCGAAATAATATTTAAAATTCAATAATTACAACTAAAGGTTTACTCACTGTTTGTAATATATTGAACTCCAATCTTTAAAATATTTGAAGTGCATTAAAAAAATTATTTGAGAAGTATTTTAAGTGAAATGATGTTTTTCAATGGATTTACATAAATAACCGGTCATATACATTTTTTTTTGTCACATACATAGTTTATATATAATTATATATAATTTTACATATATAGTACATAAATTATGCATATATTATATTTCTATCGGCTATGTTTAGTTTAAATGGTTACGTGGGATGACTATTTAGGTAATTTTAACTATGTTTCCTCTCATCAACCTTATATTTTTAAATACGAAAAAGAAAAAGGTTAGATTTAAAACTATATAGAAAGAGATTATTTCGAAAGACATAAGACACAGTAAAAGAAGGATTCATATAGACAATACCAGTAAGTTAGCATGTTAATATATTTATATTAATGCTTTTTATGAGTTTTTTCCCCCTGAAATTCTTATGCAAGTAACAAATACACAGAAAGGCAAATCATTAATTTTTACATGAATGATAATATACATGTATCTTTTACCATGTTAGTCTAGGAATTGTTGTATATTACCCTTCTAAATAAGGGTACTCTCGTCTCTTACACTTATGTACTACTTTATAAATACAATGACAACCCCAAAACATTATTATGGGACATTATTATATCATGGTATCAGAGCCATATTCTCATATTATTATATCATGGTATCCAGACAATTCTCATATTATAAAAAAAAGGGGGGGAAGCCCATCTCTCGTTATTTAGTTCTTTCAATCTCGTTTTTTGCTACATATTCTTTTATTATTAATATGATGGTGACTGCTTTTTCTGTGCATATTAAGGATCTTGTTCCAGAAGTTTTACATCAAATTAATTATCTTAAATGGGTACATCTCATTCAGCTTGTTATTGAGATGTATGATTTGGACACATTGATGGTTCTGAATCACCTCCTCCTGAATTTAAAGTTTCTTCTGATGGTACTTCCAAGTTAGTTAACCTTGCCTTTGTTACGTGGAGAAAGCAAGATCGTCTTCTTCTTACTTGGATTAAGGCAACAATTCACAATGACCTCATTCCTATATCATATCATTGTTCTACAATTGCAGGTGCTTGGACCACATTAAAAAATCACTTTCTCCATCAATACACAGCGAGAGAAATGCAGTACAAGCATCAATTACATAATATTAAAAAGGGAGATCTCTCTACAGATGCTTATATGTCTAAGATTCAGGAATTGGCTGATTGCCTCCATTCTATTGGCCGTAGTGTTAATGACTCTGAGTTGGTCCGATGTGCTCTGAATGGAATTCCGTTGTCTTATGACTCTTTTGTGATCATGGCCTCGCACATGCGTCCTGCTCCTCGATTTTCTGATTTGTGGATGATGCTTCTTACTCATGAGGATCGTACTTTGCCTTCTCCTAATCTAGTATCACCTACTATGGCGTTGATTGCTATAATAGTTGATCCTCTTTCCTCAACCTTCTCGGGATATCATGGACGTGGCCGAGATCGTGCTCAAGATTATGGTTGTGGCAATATTTCACAGTTTCATTATAGCCCGTCACCTTCCCCGGACTCTCGTGGAGGTCCTTTCCAGCATTCTACCTCTGGTCGTGGTGTCTTTGCTCCCTTACCTTATCACTTGCCTGCATTTGTGGCTCCTACTCCCACTTCTACTACTGTGATTTGTCAGATTTGTGATCTTTCTGTTCATACAACACTTGTTTGTCCTCAGCGCCATAACCATGCTTATACTGCTCCCAGTCTTCAGGCGAATATGGCAGCACTCTCATTGCAATCCCCTCCAGACAAGAATTGGTACTTGGATTCTAGTGCAACCACACACATCACTAATGATTTGGGTAATCTCTCTTCCTTTTCTCCTATTTCAAATGATTCCATCTTGGTTGGTAATGGTACTCGTATTCCCGTTAGCGGTGTTGGTTCTTCATCTCTTTCTACTCCTTCTTGCTCCTTTACTTTGTTCCTTATTTTATATGTTTCGCATCTTTGCAAGAATTTATTATCTGTTAATCAATTTACCAAAGAAAATAATTGTGGTATTAAATTTCTTCCTTGGGTTTTTGATGTTAAGGATTTGGCGACGGGGAAAGTTCTGCATCACTCCCGCACTGATGGGCCTCTCTAACCTTTTCAGTCTTTCTATGCATTGTCATCGTTTGCTCAGCCATCAACCTTTGCTGCTCTACATGACTCTAGTTATATTTAGCATGCGCGTAAGGGGAATCCAAGTCATGTTGTCTTAGATTTACTTAGATCTAGAAAGTTAATTTCATTGTCTAGGCCTTTTTCTAGTTCTTTTTTTTGCAATTCTTGTTTAAGCTCTAAACATTCGGCTTTTCCATTTCTTTAAGTACTTCAACTACTACTTATGTTTTAGAGTTAATTCATTCTAATGTTTGGCAATCCCCTGTGCCCTCAGTTAATGGTTATGATTATTATGTTCTTTTTATTTATGACTTCAGTCGTTACACATGGATTTATCCTCTTCGTCATAAAAGTGATGCCATATCTTGTTTTACCCACTTTAAACTTCTTGTTGAAAATCAATTTGGTGGGTCTATTAAGACATTTCGTTCAGATGGCGGGGGCGAGTATCAAAGTTCTTACTTTATCTCTTTTCTCAGCTCGTACGGTATTCATCATCAATTATCTTGTCCTCACACTCCTCAGCAAAATGGTGTAGTTGAGCGTAAGCACCTTCATATCACAAATGTTGCTCGCACTATACTTTTTCATGCTCATGCCCCTCTTTCTTTATGGGTTGAAGCTTTTATTACTGTTGTTCATCTTATTAATCGTCTTCATTCTTCTTCACTAGCTATACTCAGGCACCTGGTGTGGATTATGGTGAGACCTTTAGTCCTGTTGTTCGTCCCATTACTATACGCCTAGTACTCTCTATTGCTATTTCTCGTGGTTGGTCTATTCATCGGTTCGATGTAAAAAATGCATTTCTTAATGGTTATTTGCAAGAGTCTGTCTATATGGAGAAGCCACAGGGGTTTACTGATTATGTCCGACCAAACTATGTTTGCAAACTACATAAGGCATTATATGGTCTCAAGCAGGCGCCTCGTGCATGGTTTAGTCGGTTTGGTTCCTTTCTACTATCACATGGGTTTCACAATAGCCGTGCATATTCATCTATGTTTGCTTATTCATCTGGTGGTAAATATATTTTCTTGTTATTATATGTGGATGATATCGTACTGACATGCTCCGATCCTAGCTTAATATCCTGATTTTCCAGATTACTTAACTCTGAGTTTTCCATTACTGATCTCTGTGATCTTTATTATTTTTTGGGTATTCGCGTCACTGGTTGGCGAATGATTTGCATCTCTCTCAGAGTAAGTATGCACGAGATATTCTTGATCGTGTTGGTTTGTTACAGTCCAAGCCTGTCTCCACTCCATCTTCTTCTCGATCTGCCACTATTGAGGACTCTGTTATTGTTGATGGTACTTTATACCGTAGTCTAGTGGGTGCTTTACAATATTTGACTTTGACTCGACCAGACATTGCGTTTGTGGTAAATACAGCTAGTCAACACTTACATGCTCCTACTTCCACTCATCTTGCTGTTGTTAAACGCATTTTGCGTTATATTGTCGGTACTCTCGATTTTGGGTTGTTGTTGAAACTAATTACTACTCATTCTCTTACTGCATATACGGATTCTGACTGGGCTGGTTGTCTTGTTACTCGACGATCTACCACTGGATCTCTGGTTTTCTTTGGTTCAAATCTCATTTCTTAGTCTTCTAAGAAGCAACATATTGTCTCTCGCTCTAGTACCGAGGTTGAGTATCGTGCCATGAATCACACAGTGGCTGAGGTATTATGGATTCAACAGCTGCTACGGAACTTGGATATTTTCCTCTTTGATGCATCACTCATCTTTTGTGATAATGTAAGTGCCTTATATCTTACGATGAATCATATATATTATTCCCGTACAAAGCATCTTGCAGTTGATTTTCACTTTGTACGGGAACGTGTAGCCTCTGGATCTATTCTTGTTCGCTATCTCCCAACGGAGCGCCAACTAGCTGACATTCTTACCAAAGGCCTATCATGTCATCGATTTAAGGCTCTTCGAGACAATCTTCGCATGTTCCCACACTCGATTGAGGGGGCATGATAATATACATGTATCTTTTACCATGTTAGCCTAGGAATTGTTGTATATTACTTTCTAAATAAGGGTACTCTCGTCTCTTACACTTATGTACTACTTTATAAATACAATGACAACCCCAAAATATGACTATGGGGCATTATTATATCATTAACAAGAAAGTTAAATAAACTATTATAAATAAAGCAAGATAAGAAAGGTAATCACAATCTTGTAAACTATAAAAATAATAGTATTACAAAACCAGCTGAAGGAAGTCTCTAAAATTATCTCTCATGAATTTAAATGAAATTTTTTGTTAGTAGTAATTCATAGAACTGATATTAAGACTTCATTTGTTTTTTCAAAGATTAAGGCGTCTGAATCTGGAAACACATTTGAATATCAAGATGTGTATTAAGATTTAGACATCTAAATCTGAATACATATCTGAACATTAAGATGTGTATTAAGATCTGAATAATAAATGACTAAGACTGTTTGATTTGTAATATCTTAATGTATAAAATTTATCTTTATTTAAAAATTAATAAACATAAAATTCGAATGAAATACTAATTAATCTAATATTCTATCAATAAAATACATTTTTTTTTAAAATATAGTAGTTTCTGGTGGTGATGGCTAACAATGATGCTTGTGAATGCTGACTAGAGCCGGTGGTTGGTGGTAGGTTTGGTTGATGGTGGTGGTCTCGTGTAGTAGCTTGTGGAGATTAGTAGTGGTGGTGATTATGATTGAGTACGGTGGTGGTGAGCGGTGATAATTAATAATGACGGGTGATGATAGTAGTTCTGATTGAGGAGCGTGGTGGTGGGTGGTGGTAGTTTATAATGATGGGTAGTGTCGGTTATGATTGTTGATGGTGATGAGATAGTTAGTTGTGGTAGTTGAGGTGGATGAGTGTTTGTGGTTGAGAATGATGGTAGTGGGAGTAATGTGGATGGCGGGTGGTGGTAGTCGATTATAGTGGCGGCTATGATTGAGGATGATGGTGGTTGAATATGATGGTGGTGGTGGTGGCGGCATGGCGGTAATTGATAATCGTAGGCAGTAGCGATAATTAATAGTGAATATAGATGATAGTATCTTAATGAAATTAAGTCTTTGTTATGAATCTTAATCGTGCAGACCTATTCAGACCCAATAAGTGATTGTAAAATAAAAAAATATAAACACTTAATATTTAAGATCTGAATAATTAAAATTCGGACTTTAAAAATAAATACACTAAATATCTAAGATTTAAATGATTAAAGATTAAACCTCCGTTAAGTGTTGACGCCTAACTTGTTTAAAAGTCTTGGCGTAATTGTGATAAATAAAATATACGCCTGCTTGGAGAGTCACTTCACTAAAATTCTAATTTTGCTAAAGAGGCCACGTAACACAACCCTTTATCCCTACTCGTATTACATTTTTTATGGGCGACCCGTATATACATGCCAGGGTATTAATGTATAAGTACAAGCTTTATTTAAAGTACGGACACGTGTATCGTGACGTGGATGTTGCCTTGGCGCTCCCCTTTCTTCTTCTCCTCCCTCCCTCCCTCTCTCTCTCTACTATCTTTGCTCACGCCACACGCCCTTTCTCTTCTTTTCTTCTAAGTTCCTTTTAGAGAGAGAAAGTTTACACAAAGAATGCAGAAACACTAAAACTTTTCACTGCAAAATTCCCGCATCTTCTGAAGCTTTCTGTGTATAGAGTTTGAGGTATGTTCAATTTGATTTGGTAACCAAAAAAATTTCCTTCCTTTTTTTTATGGAGTTGAATTTGAGTTTGATCTCTGTAAATTCTCTTGAATTTGCTGTGCTAATATTCCTGTTATGTTCTTGTGCCATATCTTTTGCCACTAGTGAATTTTCGTTTAATTTTGGGCTCATATAGAGCGGGATTGAGATAAAAAATTCAGAATTAAGATGTAGTTGTTACTGGAACAACGGGAGGAACAAGAGAGAGTGTAAGCTTGAACTTGAAGCTTTGAGAAATTGAGTTTGAGCTGAAGAGAATGTTACTGAATTTAGAGTAGTTATGGGGAATGTTGAATTCCGAATGTTTATTTGGAATTTCAACTAATTATTTTTTAAAGTTTTTTTAGTTTTGATGGTTATAGCCTAGATTGTGATTTAGGTGGGCTGACGGGGATAAAATTGTAAGTTACCCTGTAGATTCAAAGTTTCGTAATGCTTGCGTCTTTACTTGGGTTTTAGCTTGGGACTGTGAGGTTACGGCTATGCCCCTTACATTTCCTCTTTTACCTTTTCTTTTTTCTCCTGGGGTGTGTGTGGACTTTGCCATGGGAACCCACTTTCATTTCTCTCTTTCTCTCTCATTCACACACACACATACATGAGAATTTAACAACATAATCAGCATCCGGAAAGCAAATTTTTTTTTGGGGAAAGCAAGTTAATTTGCCAAGAAAATAAGTTAATTTCGTGATAGCCGAGGATTGTATTGCACGTAGAAGCTCCCTCAAGAGAGGAGTGGGGCTGAAGGGGAGGTGATGTAAGATTAATGTTCTGAACGGGCAAGAAAAAATAGAAATTACTTTTCGAAGGATGTGCTGAAAATAATGTAGGAGATGATATCTCACAGATTTCCCATAACAATTGGTAGAAAGGGCAAGTTTCAAAAAATTTGGTAGAGACAAGGTATTTCAGCCCTCCCTTGTGTTATGCCTGGCTTTCCTATGGGCAGAGGCGGAGACATAGCTTTTATCAAGGGGAATCATCATTTTCTATATGTATATAAAAAAATAACCTTGTATATACATTGTGATTTTCCGGCGATAGGCGTTCGGAATCCCCTTCCGCTCCTCTAGCACCTGCTCACCGCCCCTGCCGGTGGGGCTTTTGCAACACGGAAACAACCATCTAAGACTTGTTATAGAGAGGTTAGAAGTATATCTTAGGTTGGTGGAAAGAGAGTGACCTTTGGATATAAATCACGAGAATGTGTAAACATGATAAATATTTCACCTTCCTTTGCTGAAAGTTATGTGGCCATGCGAGAGGGATTAAATGGAACAACAATTGACTGGATTTTGACTGGATTAACATTGAACTTGGTAAAATGAAATGGATGAATAATTGGAAAATGAGATTATTCAGTCTGATGTATCTATAGTATAGGCTTATATAAGCTGCTACATCAAAAAGAGATTAAAGTTATGGATTTTTACATCAATGACTTTTACACTGTCGTGTGTATACAAATTAACCCTTCATAAAATGTCAAAGCTTGGATGGAGTTAGAAGTACCCGCTGACAATTGAGTAACCAACATTCTGCATTTTAATAATGGATTAGCTATATAGGAACTGATCAATATATACATAATTCGTGAATGGTGTTGTGTCAGTTAAAAGATGAAATCAATAATTTAAAGGGAGAATTGGGAAGACCATGTAAAACGTGTTTATTTCTGCTGTAAGACTAATTTCATAGGATAACATGTGCTGCAATTTTTGGTTGGATTTTAGGTTCAGTAGGATAAATTTCCCATGGTCTCATCAATTCAGGCCTATGAAAATGAAGTCAGCTAACTTAATAGGATATCTTGTACTATTGCTTATTTAAGCTTTCTCTTTTATGTTCATTGTTAATTATAGAAAGTCTAGTGGGATTTTAATGGGTACGTTGTCGTTGTTGTTGTTAATTATAGAAAGTCATCTCTGTTGAGTCGCATGGATGGGATAGATCACATGTGAAGATTGATCTATGAGAAAATATACTCCACTAGTATGCCAGCAGGCAATAAGCTCAGTCCAGTCTCCTGATGTGTGTTTCATGACATAAATACTCGATTTTGCCCAACTTGGAAAATTCTCACAGTAGTATGTGTTGTCCAACTTGAGTTCTCTTTAGTATATTAATATTTCCTTTTTACTTTGATAAATTGGAATGGATAAGAGAAACTTCACAAAATCATTTGCTTTCTCAGTTTTCTGGCCTACATACTCTATACCTTAATCCTTTTCTTGAATTAATATAAGGATTTTTATGCGATTTGCTCATGTTGTGAATTCTATTTCTCTCTCGTTACAGGGTTTGCTTTTCTATAGCTAGTTGGCATAACACTCCTGATCAGTCACTACAAAAGGAATTTTGATTGCACTTATTTAATAGAGCATCTAGTTGGTTCCTAATACATGGGAAACAGTGAGGACGGAAAACCTTCTAAGCCTGAGAAATCATCTTCACCTACACCGGTAAGCAAATTTGACAAAAATTATTGTTTGAGTAACTATAAGGCATTTGACTTTCTTGACCTGTGATGATATATGATCTTTGTCTCCGTAAGAACCCTAGATTTGTGCATATTATGATGCTTATACGCTTCTGTTCCTTGTATATTGTGAACTGTTTTAGAATTTCATCTCTGGCTGGTTGTTCTTTGTTCACATTGGCAGGAGCAGAGCAATCTCCATGTCTATCCTGATTGGGCGGCCATGCAGGTCAATACTATTTTTCATTTTGTTGGAGATACAGAGAGTTGATAAAATTTTATCGATAATTGTAAGGGCTTAAATGGTTAACTCTTCAGGCATATTACGGTCCTCGAGTAGCTGTACCTGCATATTTCAATTCAGCTGTTGCACCTGGCCATACCCCTCACCCTTATATGTGGGGGCCACAGGTATTTTCCAAGCAGAATCTTGCTGTTTTAGTTGTGTGACTATATTAATTGCCAGGTATCTAATCGTCAGACTTCAAGTGCTTCATGACTAAATTTGGTCCTTTTCTTTCTCAGCCTATGATACCACCTTATGGTGCACCATATGCAGCAATATATGCTCATGGTGGCGTTTATGCACATCCTGGAGTTCCAATTGTGAGTTTGCATTCCCAGAGTTCTATTTTAATTCTTAGATCAATATAACAAATGCTCCTTGATTTCTATTGTTTTGGGTAAAGTTCTTTGACCTGGAATTTGTGATTACCTGGTGGTACCATAGAGCAAGCAATGTGTTGGGACAAAGTAAACAGTTTTAACACAGCATAGCTTAATTGATTCAGAAAATAACCCTTGAAACTGAATAAAAATTTGTCCAATATCTGCGTTATTAGTACGATATTCATCTGTTGGGATGGAAGGTGTTTGCTTGTTCCTTAAAACAATGATGCAACAGGATCTCAGTTTGGTCATTAATCAGCTGAAAATTAACACATATTGGCTCTATGACTTGGTGTGGATCATGTCTTGAGGTTCTCGTAAAAAATTTGAACGACCTTTATCTGTTCCCTGTCTTTGGGGAACACAGGGCTTTTTTGGTTTGACTCCTTTAAGTATTAGATTTATTACAGAGATTACTCTCTTTGACAATGCATGTATTCAGCACACGACTGCATATCTGCATAATGTTAGAGTAACGACAGTGTGTTGGCTAAGCAACAACCATAGACCGCCCATCTTACAGATTGTTATTTGTTATTTGTTTTTTTGTTTTGTTTTTTGGTTCCAGGGATCTCACCCTCCAGGTCATGGGATGGCAACATCTCCCGCTGTCAGCCAAGCCATGGTATGTATGCCAGTTTTTAAAGCCTTTCAGTATGTATGAAATTAATCTTTCGAGAATGGCTTCATTGTCTGATTTATTACCATTAGCTCAATGTATTTGTATGACCCAGGAATATGATATAGACTAAATCACTCTACATTGTGTAGGATGGTGCTTCTTTGAGTTTGGATGCATCTGCTAAGTCTTCAGAGAATTCTGATCGCGGCTTGCTGGCTATGTCACTAGGAAATGGCAGTGCTGACAACATTGAGGGTGGAACGGACCATGGAAATTCACAGAGGTTTGTGATTTTATAAATTGAAGATCTTGTTCAGTTATTTCAGGACAATGCTCAACTTTCGGAGTGTCTGATTAATTTCCATTTCTGGTCCTGCATTAAGGACAACATTTTGTAATTCTTCTTTTTGAACAAGTTAACTAAATTTCAGTTTTTTTGTTGTGGCCAGTGGGGACACTGAAGGTTCAACTGATGGAAGTGACACAAATGGAGCTGGGGTATGTTCTTTTCTTACAATAAATCTATGCATCTCAATTAAGTAGATTTATTTGCATCGAATGAAAGCAGTGGATACTGATTTCTTCTTCTTGTATTCTAGGTCAGTGAGAGAAGTAAGAAACGAAGCCGTGAGACAACTCCTGATAACTGTAAGAGTTTGATCTCTCTCAATCTTTGATTTAATTAACAGTTTCAAATCAAAAGAAAAGAATTGCTAGTGAAACAACTCTGCCTCGGCCTGAAAATTTTCCAATTTTCCGATTGTTTCCTACTTGAATGTTTGATATGCTAGGTTTTTGACAATTGTCGTATATGACATGCAATAAAAGTACTTGTCTAGTCGTGGTACATTGCAAATGGCAAATGGCTTCTTAAAGGCTTGTTGCTACAATAAATTCAGCTTTTAACCTTTTTAGAACTGTCTGGAAGACATCTTGAGCAAACTTCTATACCTTTTTCTTGTAGATCTTTCCGCCCAATCTGGTGTTAGCATCATTGGTTATTTTGGGGGAATTTTGGTGTATTCATGGACATTCCTTTTCCTCATTGCTGTAGATATTTGACTTTTAATCACTGTTATCTTTTTTTGAGTACATAAAAGTAATATGCTTGATTTCATTTGCTGATCTGTCTGTTCTTCGATTTTAAACAGCTGGTGATAGTAAGAGTCACTTACGACGATGTCAACCTACTGGGGAAGTAGATGATGATTCTGAGAAGACAATTGTGGCTGTTCGTCCTGGCAAGGTAGGGGAGAAAGTGATGGGAACTGTACTTTCTCCTAGCATGACAACAACTTTGGAAATGAGAAATCCTGCCAGTACACATTTGAAAGCTAGCCCAACTAATGTTTCACAACTTAGCCCTGCACTGCCAAATGAAGCCTGGTTACAGGTATATTAGTGCAAGTATCAGGTGAACTTTGATTTTTTTATGTCAGAGCGACCTCCAGGTGTCTATGCAGTTCTTACTGAATTTGGTGAGAAATCTTTTTTGCATCTGAACCTAATTCCTGTCATGCAATTATGTTCAGAATGAACGTGAGCTGAAGCGGGAGAAAAGGAAACAGTCTAATCGGGAATCTGCAAGGCGATCAAGATTGAGAAAACAGGTAAAAGGGCAGTGTGCACACGGCTAATGGAAGCTATGGTGTTTGATTTACATTTATATGGCGTATGTTTCAACGTGGCTGCTTACCATTTCTGATAATCATACTGTTCGTTGTTTCCCCGATCCTTCAGGCTGAAGCTGAAGAATTGGCAATACGAGTTCAGTCTTTAACAGCGGAAAACATGACACTGAAATCTGAGATAAACAAATTAATGGAGAACTCGGAGAAACTGAAGCTAGAAAATGCTGCTTTAATGGTATAAGTTTGTCCCATCTCAAATTCTCTTCCAGCGGTTTGATTGCTGTTGAATCACTTTCCTGGGGTTTTTTAATCTCAAATGCTAATCATTTTTCGGATTGTGCAGGAGAAACTGAACAATGAACAGCTAAGCCGGACAGAAGAAGTGAGTTTAGGTAAGATTGATGATAAGAGGCTGCAACCTGTAGGCACCGCAAACCTACTAGCAAGAGTCAATAACTCCGGTTCCTTAAATAGAGCAAACGAGGAGAGTGAAGTTTATGAGAACAATAGTTCTGGAGCAAAGCTTCATCAACTACTCGATTCCAGCCCCAGAACTGATGCAGTGGCTGCTGGGTGATCAATGGTACAACTCCCCCACTTTGTGGTCTTACATTTTAGTCTGATTATGTAATTTTGGCGTAATTATAAGTCCAAAGTTACTGCTAATTGCGGGTGAGGAACAGAATGGAACAGCTAAATAGGATTGTGGAACTTACGGGATTCTAATTTTACCTAATTGTAGATGTCGGAAGAATTGATGTGTGCTGTTATACTTTCCTTTTCTTCACTTTTTCCCCCTTTTCACCTCATAGAGGGATGTTGGCCATAATAGTTTAAGTTTGTAATCTTCGACATGTATAAGCATTGATTGAGGAAAGCTATGGAACCGAAAGGTCTTGGTTTGGATGATGAAAGCTGACTTGATAAGTACTGTAATGTTTATGATGTCATTTCCTACTGTTGGATTCACAAGCCTATCCCCAAAGAACCGACCCGGTAGCGCTAGCACTTCAGGTTCTTTCTATTCCATCCATTCCATTTCGGGATAGGCGGCTAATACTAAAATAATAAGTGAAGTAGTTGTCGTATGATCCCTCCGTAACCAGTCATCCATAATATCAAATAGTAAATCATTTTCGTCTTTGGTAAACTTACCAAGGGTTATAGTCATAGTGATTCTCCTATTCAACTACTTTGACCATTTTCGAACACCTCATATCTTTTTCGGGACGCCCGAAGATTAGATCATTTTGTATGATTTCTCTTGCACTGCCCTTTTCAATGGGTTTCGAAGATAAAAATCTTTTATTGATTAGCACATAGACTAATCTAGGTAAATCCACGAACTCCATTGAATTATTCCTTCTAGACTAATACATATGATTCATGAATTGTCCTAATAAGACAAAAAAAAGACAATTCGATCAAATATTTATTTTTTGATTCTTTTATCTCTTAGAAAAAGATAAATCTACTATTTTTTCTTTTAGATTTTCCTTTTAGAAAATCAAAAATTCAATAGAAAATAAATAAATAAGAGACTGGAAATGAAAGTCTCTTTCTCGGATTTATTCTTCATCACACTGTTGGAACAAAACGAAAATACTAGATGTAACGATATTGAAATATTTGGTACATGAAGCAACGATATGATAAATAACATCGAAATCTACAATCTACTTAATATAGTATAGATATATAATCTAGATAGAAATTAATGATGATATTGATCGTTGATATGGGATCAAAGAAAGATAACAAGTGACTCTTATGGTGTGACTTGGAAGAAAGGTTTCTCTGCATAGGAAATGAATAACAATTATTCCTATGGAAAATCTAATATCAAGAAGATTTAATCGGAAATATCGACAAATTCTTGTGAGTCCAAAACATAAAAATGAATTAAAGAAAAAATCAACTGCTCCAATTTCATCTCCATCGAATTTTATTATCAGAATAGCGGATGTAGTCATGATTCAATAGGTCAGGTCCACTTACTTTTTCTTTTGTTGATTTCTAACCTTTTAAATGGATTTGGTTGGTATAATAGAAAATAGAAATATTCGGTGATTCAAGATGCAGCTTTTCATTATTCAGAAATTCATAATAATAAAAATTGACTAAACAAATGTTCAACTTTATAACTAAGTAAAATAATTAAATATAATGATAATGTATTATCCAATTTGTTACTTTCTTTATTACAAATAAAAATACAATTCTCCCCTCAAATATGAATCAAATATGAATACTAAATTGGAGTTTTACAAAGGGCCTTATCGAATTTGAACCGATGACTTACGCCTTACCATGGCGTTATTCTACCACTGAGTTAAAAGGGCCTTTTTTTATTTAATTCTGGAATTATTCACTATGTGGATAAAATATCTATATGTACATATATTATTAACATGAGTTTATATGCATAAGTACATGCAGTAGATACATAGCCCTCAGCCCGATCATCAAATTCGCTCCAACAGACATGCATGATTCTGTAGTCAAAGCAACTTTGTCACTTTCGTGTACCCATCGGAAGGCATCCCTTTCGGGGGTTCCTTGAAAAACTTTAAACGTCATACCTTTTTCACTAGCAATTTTTCTATTTTAACCGCTTGTGCGGCATAAGCCTACCTTGTCTCGTAGAAGTTTTCTTTTACTTATGTTCTTATCTTCGATTAGATAAGAAAATAAGTAAATGAGATTAATGTTTACGCGCCTCAAATGAGTTTGGACGAGGAGATTAAGAGGCGCTTCTGGGAAGAATTTGACGGGTTGGTACGTGGCATTCCGCTCACCGAGAAGTTATTCATAGGAGGTGATTTCAATGGTCACATTGAGGCGACATCTGGGGGGGGGGGGGGA